>NW_019060929.1:151866-173932 GCF_000696155.1 Zootermopsis nevadensis
ACAAACAGCGGATGAACGGAAGGGTGAGACAATGTCTGCAGACTGCCTAATCTCTACCTTGAAAAGTTGCTTGTTACTTCACTGACTGGTGATTGAAGAGTTCGCGAAACCAGTCACTGAACTCTGTCCTCGGCCATTTTCATGTCGTGCACACAGAATATCTTGAAGATCCATTTTGGCCTTCGTATATAGTACGGACGGTTAGTCGCCGGCTTCTCAACGTTGAGTCCCAGGTTCGTTCGCAGATAACTCATGTGGGATTTATAGTTTAAAAATAGCGTCGGGACAGGTTTATCTCTGCGTCCTTCTGTTTTCTCGTACTAACACTCCACCGTTGTTTCTATACTCACTCATATATCATCAGAGATGTGGAAAATGGACCCGTCGGCGACCACATTTCCAGAGACATTCTCACCCCAACTTTACAATAATAAAATTAATATACATTTTATTATATCCTCCACGTATATTTAGGTCCTTCGTGACTGCATATTTAGATTTTAAGTTTATCATAACAACTAACGAATCTTTATAGCCATCTTTTGTATGGAAAAGCGGTGGCAGTAAGACTTTGAGGTTATTATTATTTATTATTGACTGCAAATGGGTTTTTACCCGGTGGCAGTGGTCCTACAATAAGACACAACAAAACAATAAGACACAACAGAACAATGAGACACAACAGAACAATGAGACACAACAGAACAATGAGACACAACAGAACAATGAGACACAACAGAACAATGAGACACAACAGAACAATGAGACAGAACAAAGCAATAAGACACAAAAAAACATAAGACACAACAGAACAATGAGACACAACAGAACAATGAGACAGAACAAAGCAATAAGACACAAAAAAACATAAGACACAACAGAACAATGAGACACAACAGAACAATGAGACAGAACAAAGCAATAAGACACAAAAAAACATAAGACACAACAGAACAATGAGACACAACAGAACAATGAGACACAACAAAACAATGAGACAGAACAAAGCAATAAGACACAAAAAAACACAAGACAACAAAAACAATAAAACACAACAAAACAATGAGATAGAACAAAGCAATAAGACACAAAAAAGACACAACAAAACAATAAGACACAACAAAACAACACGCCACACTCAAAATAAAGCAACTTATAAGATCATAATTTTCAGACACTCGGTATTATATCAGCAATTCTGTTCATTTCAAAGTTACAATTTATTTAAGTCCAGATCTGGCTGTGATTCACTCTGTATATACATGTATCGTGGTATTGTCAGGATAGTGGTACAATCATTTTACTGTATCTGAGCTGGTGGAGGCAAGGAACGCGTTCAGAACGTTAGAGGGAAAAAGTTTTAGAAAACGGCACTTGTAAGATGGAAGAATAAACTGGAGGATAACATTAAGATGTCTTAGGGTGATGTGGTGTGAGGGTTGAAAGCGGATGAAAGCAACTTACGATCGTACCAAATTTCGGTACTGAAACAATCGGAGTTGAAACTTCGGATTCCTCTAGTAGAGTGTTGGTATATAAGGTAAATGTAAAGTTTCAAAGGCAAGTGGGTTGAATAAACTGTTGTCAGAAATTACGATCTAAATATTGCCACATTAGATCAGCGAAATCATTCGCAGAAAATTTTTACTTAATTATAAGGCGCTGTCTGAACGACGTACAGGGGTTAAGCAGAGGCGCGCGAAACACCACGAAAAGCTATATAAGCGGATATAATGGAAAACTTTCAACAGTCGTTAATTACAAAACTCTCGAGGTTTTATCTACGCATTATCTTCATTTAGTGACTTCAACGATATAGAACATGGAGGTATTAAATTTCCATTTATAATGTTCCGTTCAAAATGGGGCATTCCTAATTCACAAACACGCAATTTTATATAATTTTCATAATAAATTCAAAGCGATAATTTGCTTCCCAGCGGAAGTATCCGACTCCCCACGTGATGGGAGGGCCCACAACCTAGGAGCGAAGCGAGCGTGACGGTCGGGCAGTTAGCACTTCTGGTACGTATTCTGAAGGTCCGAGATTCGAAATCTCACCTGAAGCCAGTGTCATGTGTTATGAATCATGTCCTTCGAGGACATCTTCAGATCTTTCATTTACACACTTAAGTATAGGTCTTCACCACTTCCTCCCACTACATCTACCAAATCGTCATTCGTAGTCACTCTATATATGCACGTGAAAAGGCGTCATTAAATAACCCAAAATGGCGAGATTTGAGGTTCTCACAGAAACGAGTATAAAGATACCCATCTTCTGGGATGTTGCGCCGTGTAGTCTGGTAGACATTAACCGACATTTCATAGCTGATTGCCGATTCCATTATCAGTGAAATGATACTCTGATGATGGAGGCAGCAAGCATCTCTGAAAAGCCGGAAACTTCTAGCAGACTACACGGCTCAAAAATCCAAGAAACAGCATCTTAAAACACAAAATAAATCCTCGATAAAGAAGCAACATGTAAGACCAAGGTCTATGATCGCCTAATATTATTTAAAGACAATATCTCAACTGAAAACGTTATACAGCGTCACAAGAAGAAAAAACTGTCATAGCTGATAAGGAGGCAAGAATTCGAAAGGAGTTGGTTATGGCCTACTTCAAATTACTAACTCTTATGGCGGTCGTCTAGAAAGACGCAGACTGTTCGAAATGATCAGATTCTAGACCAAGAAGCAAACAGCTGACTTTGCACATAAGAATGAGTACAAACCACTCTAGAACGACGTTTATATAGCGGCGAGGTAACTTATATAGCTGTTACGAAATAAGTAATAGACAAAGTAGCTCCATGGTGCAGTGTCTTCCTTGAAAATTTATATCTGTAACTACCCTCACGCGGTCAAAAAATTTCCTACTTTTCTTGAAAGGGAAAATGTATTAACGTGTTCAGAGAAATCCAAAACTAAACTACATCCCAACTTAGTCTAATCCACTCTTAGGCGTGGCACACCATTTCTTTAAGATAAGTTTTAATATTATCCTCCCACCTACGCTTAGGTGTCACACGCAAACTCTTCTCTATAGTATGAGTGACTAAAAGTATGTTAAATTTTATGACCCCCCCCCCCTGTGTTACACGCTCCGTCCAAGTTATCCTCATTCTTATGAATATCAGATAATATGTTTCTGCGTAACGTTGGAAAATGCCTACGTGTCTACACAGAGCTCTAATCCAGAAGAACATGTTTTATTACATGCTTACGGCATACAGAACAACAAAATTCATAGCTATTCTACAAAACTTTCCGAACAATTTAAAAATCCGACAAAATATTAAAGGGCCCTCCAGATGCCTTATCGCAAGACCATCTGCGCTTACATATTATGGAGTGGGGAAAGAGAGAGACTCTTGATTTACGAGAGAAAACGCGAAACTGCGCGACGAACAAATCGTGTTTTATTTTAAAATGGTCTCTGCATCGTAACGCATCCTTACGAATTATATACACACCGCGTTACTGCAAGCGTCGGCATAAATTACGTTCCTGAAACACGTGAGAGCTTGAGAATCACCTGCGGCTCCATTCTGATTGGACAGTGTTGTTACTATCCTGCTTAAATATGGCGGACAGCAAAGCTGTTATAAGAGCATTAAATAATGATGCTAAAATGAGTACATACGATGCTAAATATGTAAAACTGAACACCAGTGTACTCAATAAATTACTGGAATTATTAATGCTAATATATAAAAGTATAAATATGTTGCATTAATAAGAAGTAAAACAGAATCTTTAACTTCTGAATGTTGACAAATAAATGTAGAAACAATTAGCAAGTATGAACTTGTAAATAAGTAGCTTGAAATTAATGCACACTGTAAACCTACACATTATGAATATAAATTTATCGTTTATAACAATTATTTATTTTTATCCGTCTGATCACAATATTGACACAGTATTGACCCACACCTATTCGAAGACACTAGTACTTCTGGACATATCGGGACACTCACTCCTACATCTTTGGCCGATATGTACATCTAATAACATTTAATAAAAACAACACCTTCGCCCAAAAATGGAAAAACAAACGTAATGAAACATCACCAAAATACTACAAAAATCATAATTGAGTTTTAAGTTCTTAGATATATTTTACACCTGATGATGGTTTTATAAAAACCGAAACATGTTGTGTAAATGTTCCGAAATGTAAATCGATCAATCGATATGGAACATGAATGATATTTTATTATCTTAATTATAAGAAATTTTAAATATTGTGATCAGACGGATTAAAATAAATAATTGTTATAATATTCACAATATGACGCAATTACACTATCTTAATTTATCGTTTATTAACAATAACATTTGCAATTACGTGTATAAAACACAATAGGGAACCAAACCAATAAATTTTATTGCAGATCTTCGACAAAACAATTTACTTGAATTAGTAACAATGATACGTGTAGAAGGAAATCATCTCCATTTTTTCACGCCTGAGTAAAATTTAACTGAAGATAACGAAATTTAAACGTCCATAATACAGTTTCTCTATAAATACAGGTTAATTAAATTTAATTTAAAATAAGTGCGAACAAAATTAGAGGAAATGCGTGTATCAACGCCAGATGACTCCGTTGCCACAAATATTCTAACTTACCCCGGCCACAGCTGTCACTTTTTCCCTTCTCGACTGGACTTAACCCAGCGAATCCCTGCTAACCTGTTGTTTCATATTATTTTCATCTTTTCTCCCCCCATCCCATAACAAAATTTACCCTTGAATAAAATTTGACCGCCAGAAAGGCAACATGTTATACCTGACGTACTATGATGTAGATGCCAGGTAACACAGCATCTGTATGGAACTTGTGTGTCAAAAACATCGCCGTGGGACTTGATACTTGTTCGTATTTTTTTACGTTTTACATGTCTATAAATTCTGTCGATACGTTTTTTTTTTCAGACAGGAAAATCGTTGGTAACTGTCACCAAGATGGCGTTGCTAGGAAACACTATTGTGGTCTGGAGAAACTGCGTTGAGAACATTACACAGAACACGAAAACATGCAGAGTAGCTTCACTCAGCGCAAAAGTAAAAGAGTGTACAGCTTTTAAAAAGAGTTCTGCTTCGGATCAGACAGGTAAAGAGAGTTCTAACGCTTACGTTCAGACATTCGAACTTCTTCAGTCACAGAATGTACGGTTTAACGGGTGATGACATCGACAAATATGGATAATAACAATAAAGGAGAAAGGAAGTGGTGAGAAAGAGAAGGACAAAAGTGGAAGAGAAGAAGGCGAAGGTGATAAGAAAACAAAATGATTGTTTTTATACCAGATCAATAAAGGTCGGCCTGATGTTCAGAAAACGTAGTCGGAATCTGTAGTAGGCGAAAATTACTTCCAAACAGATTACCATTATGATAAGAACAATAATATATGTAACATATACCAAAGTGCGTGCAATTAAAAATCCATTTCGACTTGGATCTGATTTTACAACAGATTATTTATTTATTTATTTATTCTTGGATTATTTAACGACGCTTTCAATTGCTTAAATTACATAGTACATATATTTTGTATGGATTTCAGTTAATTTAGTTTTTTTATTTGCTTTTTTATAGAGTATATTTTATTTTGTTATATTTTTGTATTTCCATTAATATTAAATCAATTTAAAAAATTTAAAATAAGTATAAATATTTTTAATATAATGTTTCAACTATATTTTGTTCTGTTTTTGTAAAATTTTGAAAATCGGTTTTTTGTAAATACTGGAATTCGAAAACCGGTTTTTCAAAAGTCGATTTTTGTATAAACCCTAGTCACGACGAGACCGCAGGTCACGCTTAGTCACGCTAGGTCACCCTTGAGCAAGCGTGATCACTAAGTCATGCTTCGGCACGCTCACGTCATGTTAATTACAATACGGTTAATTTTAGCTAAATTCCAATACGTTAGATGAAGCAACTACAAATTAGGTTAGGTTACGTTCGGTTAACTTACGTTAGGTTGGGTTAACTTAGGTTATTTTAAGTTATGTTAGGTTTGAGTGGTGTATTTTGTTAAGTTAGGTAATATTTTCAAAAGTTTTGTGAACTATCGATGCTTACGGCCACAATTCGTTACGCCAATACAGTAAGTCTCTAGTCACGCTTTGTCACGCAAGTTCACGCTTTGTTTCAATTCGTCATCTATCGACCCTTCTGGCCACATTTCGTTACGCCTTTACAGTAAATCACGCTTCAAGACGTTCTGTCACGATTAGTCACGTTTGATCACGCTTTGTAAATCTTCGTAAAAATTCGACACTTATGGTGATCCCTTGTCACGACGTGAGCGCAGGTCACGTTTAGTCACGCTATATCACGCTTGAGCACGCTTGATCACCGTGTCAAGTCTCGGCACGTCTACCTTGTGTTAAGTACGGCTCGGTTATTTTTGGCTAAACTGCAATACGTTAGAAGAAGTAACTATTGGTTAGGATAGCATGTGTTGGGTTACGTTAGTTTAGATTAGGTTAGCTTAGGGTAGGGTAGGTTTGCGTATTTTGTTACGTTCGGTAATGATTCGAAAATTTTTGGGACGATTCGACACTTATGGCCACAATTCGTCACGCCTTTACAGTAAATCACGCCTAGTCACGCATCATCACGCTTAGCCACGTTTTCTCACGCTTTGTAAATCTTCATCACAATTCGACACCTATGGTGATCCCTTGTCACGACGTGAGCGCAGGTCACGCTTAGTCACGCTATATCACGCTTGAGCACGCGTGATCACCATGTCACGTTTCAGCACGCCTACCTTATGTTACGTACGGCTAGGTTATTTTTGGCTACATTGCAATACGTTAGAAGAAGTAACTAGTGGTTAGGTTAGCATGTGTTGTGTTAAATTAGTTTAGGTTAGGTTAGGTTAGGTTGAGTTTGCGTATTTTGTTATGTTCGGTAATGTTTTGAAATTTTTGTGACGATTCGACACTTATGGCCACAATTCGTCACGCCGTTACAGTAAATCACGACCAGTCACGCCTTGTCACGCTTAGTCACGCATGGTCACGCTTAATTAAATTTATCATCTTTCGACACTTCTGGCCAAATCTCGTCACGCCTTTACAGTAAATGACGCCTAGTCACGCTTCATCACGCTTAGTCACGTTTGCTCACGCTTTGTAAATCTTCGTCACAATTCGACACTTATGGTGATACTTTGTCACGACGTGAGTGCAGGTCACGCTTAGTCACGCTATGTCACGCTTGAGCACGCCTGATCACCATGTCACGTTTCGGCACGTCTATTTATAAACTTACATTTCTTAGACACAATATTAACAACACAAGATTTGCTCGACTGGTAGTCTGCAGTGTAAGAGAGGAATTCTATTCTGTCTCGTCTATAACACATTCCTTGAAACTTCATATATACTAACTTTATTCTTCATTTATTGCAAACACGAGTTTATTACCAGGAATTTCTAACGCTGCATATATCACTGAAGATAGATGGTCTCTATCTGTTTCGTAATATATGCATCATAAATTTTTTACAAGAAGTTTATAAATAACGATTTCAAGTATATATATATATATATATATAATATTGCGTCCTAATTATTATGTAATATAATGTGGCATTAAGAGAATGCAATAAACAGTCAGTTTCGAGTGTCCTGTGATGTAGGATTTACACTGGATCGACATGAAAAAAAAATTGAAGTCACACAACTTAATTAATACACACTATTCAATACCAAATTTTATCTCATCTCATCTACATACTTCGAGCGTTTATAGGACTTTGTAAGTGGAAAATTAGGCATGATCTCCCCATTATATGTTCATTTTATGAATATTGTTTAAAGATGCCAGAAAAACGTTATGTGGATTTTGATTAAAAGCGTTTTAATACCATTTAAGTTTGTACTGCCCGAAAACAGTATCATATAGGTTTAGAAGCTTTGAGCAAGGGATCAATATTTAAACGTAGACTACACAGATCCAGGGCAGCATTTAAGCCAGTCTGTAATACACCGAGATGTATCTACCAAATTCTCCCATAACCACCCGGACTGTATTCTGCGTAACACGAACACCAACACTTAAGCTTTTAAGGCCCCCCTTGCATTTACATTAATAGCCCAATGTCTTGAAATAAACACGAATTTTCTTGAAGATTGATTTTAGTACCCAGCTCTTAAAATGTGTGTCTACAAGCTGAAGATAGGAATTAGGGTGCTGAGAAAAATATTTGAACGGAGAACAAACGGAGTATCAGGAGACTGGGGGAAAAAATACGAGCTTTCGATTTTATACAAAAACGCAGCCAACTGTAATTTATAAACATTCAAAATGGATACATGTAGCCCTCTGATACAGTAAATCTGTGGCAAAGGCAGAGCTTTAAGAAGTAAGAAAATTAATCTTTCATAAAGAGTCCCACAGTCAAAGACAAGTTCCTCAGAACGTGGTATCCAAAACGGAAGTTCCTTCAAACTCAAAACCAAATACCGAGGTTAACAATGAAATGATTCTTAAGGAAACGAGGTGTAAGGTTCTGGATTGATTTAAATGAAATGGATCGAGATCGCGTTCAGTGGCAGGCTTTAGTATTAGATATGTCTGGCATTCAAGTTGCATGAGGATTAGACAGTTATTCTTTTACTGAGTCAGTGAGCTACCTTTGTTCACTCAGTCAAGAAACTGGTCAGTTGGTAATGTATTACATGATTACTCACTGAGACAGCCATGCAGTTAGTCGTTCAGTTATTTTCATTGACAATTGATCGTTGGCTGATGGTTGCATTCGCTATGTAGAGCCGAACGTTAGAAATAAATTAAAATATATATTGCGATAAATACAAAATAAAGCGGTCATGGCCTGTTTCCTAGACGGAATAAATAAAACACGGCTATCGACGTGAGGATAGGCCAGTATCTGTGCGTAAATTCTAATCTAATGGCTTCGAAATACGAACCAGGAGGTCTAACCCCAGGTTACAAAGTATATTTAACTAGACAGTCAGTAAATCGGTAAATTTCGACTATTAACAAGAACTTAAGCAACTGCTTTCAGGGTATCCACATACAGAACCTGTTAAGATATGGCTTTTTAATCGCACTGCCACAATCGATATTGCTGTTGCTGCTAGGAAGAGCACTGAGTCCACGAACTGCCACCAACAGGTCCTACTCTCATCCAATTTCCTAACTTAATTCCTCAAATTGTCTTCCTCCAATTCTGCTCCTTGAGGCCTTCAGTCCAGTGTTCCCCTATTCGTTTCTCCTCCTTTATCGTATGTCAAATCCACTTCCATTTTCTTCTTTCAGTTCCTGTTTTGTTTTGCTCCAAAGGAATCGCGCTGTAAAATGAAACAAGGAACTTACGGGTGGATAAAGATTAGGCAGGTTGCATGGACATCAAAGAGCGAAACCTAGAGGATCGTGAGTGAAGCAGTAAGCCAACCAATGACAGAGAAGTGAAAGAAGGAGCAGAAGAAGAGCTTAATTGGAATTCTTACCATGACCACGGGCGCGATGTGAGAGCGAAACTGGTGCTAAGATATGAGCCGTGGGGAATGAAGAGTGAAAAGGAATCCTTCTTAAGGACGAGGATAAAAAGAAGGAGAGAAAAAAGACGTGAACATTGACTGTGAAATGGGAAGGGGCAAGTCCTTCATATTTCTTCACTTTTTGCCTTAACTTAAGTAATGCATTTTTATGACACGAGTGTACGTACATTCGAGTTTAATTAGGATTAAATCTAAAAAGTGATTTATACGAGCGATGTGATTCACTTCCCTCAGGTATTTTTCATAATCTTCTTTCCTTTCTCTAATAGACTTTCTGACGAAGACGATTTGCTCAAAATCCGTTCTCTCTCTGTCTGTCTGTCTCTCTCTCTCTCTCACAGGAACTAACAGATTGAATGTTCATTGTCTTCGACCACTCATGATTTTATTTGAATTTACTAATTCATAAGTCTGGGAAGGACCTATTCTGAAGTAAATGCTTCATGGTCTTACACAGTTACGGCAGGCAAATGGTAATATTTTATTGTAATGTCAAAAAAACTCGAGTTAAGAAGTGCAGAACGAGAGAAAGGGAGAGCGAATAAATAGGTCAAGAGACGAAGAGAAAGTAAGAGTGGAACGAAAACGAAAAGAAACAAGACAAATCAATACAGAACCAAAGGTTCATGGAGGGGGGGGGAATGTTAAAAACCGAAATAACAGTCATCTTATAGAAGCTAGGAGACATCCATAGCTGATACATTATTAAATATGCAAAATAGATATACTGACGCGCACCCAAACACGTGGCGACTCTGAAACACTGGGTATTAAATAATGTGATAAATACGACATCCAAGCAACCCGTCACTGGAGCACGTACAGTTGGTAAACACTAAAGCTATTTCAACTAAAGAAGCTTAATATTTACCCGATCATTTTCAGTTTCACTAAATATTGCACTGGCACGAATTTAGATTTTGTCACTCGAATAAATGTTTCTCTTCATCTCACCTGTTCGTTCACTGCGGGTCTCACAAGCGCCACCTCAGAGACCCACGGAACTAATGCTACAAATGTTATTAGCGACCACAAGTTACAATTATTAATACTTAGTAAATACTATACTTAATAGGAAAGCTTCTTCAAAAAAGTTGAAGGCTTTCGAAATGTGGTTGTACTGACGTATTCTCAGAATTTCCTGGATTGTCCGTGTAACCAACAAAAAAATTCTCGAGGAACTCCGCAAAGACGTCGAGGTTGTTAACACCATTATTATTTTTATTATTATTATTATTTAGTGTTCTGTCTGACGACAGGTCCCTTGTTCTGCCCAAAAAGAGTTCGCCAGTTTTCCTTATTCTCAGCTTCTCGTTTTAACTCCTGAAACTTCATCTTCTTTCCTTGTTTAAGATCGTCGTTGACACCACAAAGAAGATAAAGTTAGAATATTTCGGTCATATCATGAGAAATAGTGATAGATACGAGCTGCTTCAGCTGATAATCCAGGGAAAAGTATTCGGAAAGAGGGGGCCTGGCAGAACAAGAATCTCCTGGTTTCAGAACCTAAAATCTTGGTTCTCGATGTCCATTGGAGGGCTGTTTCAAGTAGCAGCCAGTAAAGCTCAAATTGTTATGAATATCGCCAACAACCGGAACGGATAGGCACTTTAAGAAGAAGAAGAATAGGAAAAAACATATTATGTTAACACGGATGGTGTCAAGTGAAGAGACCACTTTGAAACCTAAATACAGTTGAAAGTTTCATGTTCAAATTAATTTTGGTCCTACTGGGTATGTGATGTGAAGTGGATTAAACTCACTCATAAAAGGATCAAATAACAGCCTTAAGAATATGATGGTAATGAATCTTCAAGTCCCATGGGAGTAGTAAATCAGTAAGGAAATTATTTGGCTCTAAAAAACTTGTTTTAAAATATTTCAATATTCTGAAGGTACTTGTTAAATATAAGCTTGGGGCATTCTTACACTGCTGATTTTTTTAATTCGCCAACATATGAGTGTATAAGCAAGCACGTGTAGATTATAAAAACAATATTTTTTTCTGAAAGAACTTAAAAGAAACATGTGAATACCCGGAGGCTTCAGTGATGCCAATAAAAGCAAACTCAATCACGTGCTTTCGCAAAGCGAGTGTTCTCACAGATGAGTGGTATTTCTTCTTTCTAATGAAACGTGAAAAGTACGAGGTAAATAATTATGCAGAATTGTGTACTATGAGTGACGGTACTGATCGATCCTGACAAACACCGCGGGGTGTCAGTAGGACAGACAGAAGAAACAAAGTACGGAATCAGTCAGAGAGTAAAAGATAAGTCAAAAGGAAATAAACACAAAACTAATAGAAAGACAGCAAAACTGAAGACATCAAAATAGTAGGAAAGAGGAGATAGTAAGTTAAGTACTTTTTCCCAAAAGCCATAACATTTTATTTTATAAAGTAATTCTGGTTTATATTAGAGATGGATTAATTGCACACCCTCTAAATACAAAATTTTATAAAACTCCTTTCTTTTGTATCGATGACGTAACAGACAGACGGACCCAGCCTCATCTACACGAGTTCATTCATGCACTTCCTGAAAAAGACGTACAATGAAACTAGGAACAACTCTACAAGGGAACTGCTTTGTTCGAACTTTCCACTTTCTTTGTCCGTTCCCCAGCTTTTCGCCTGAGTTTCTCAGAGACATTTTACATTTATTCCTGCTATTCATCCTTCCTTTCCTTCGTCATATGATTCTGACCCACTGCCATTACGGAGAGTGTCTCCAAATAAACAACTTACATTCCTAAAAAAAACTAAAATATTTAGAGCGTCAAATGTAAGCAACACTTCCTAGAACGTTCGACTAATGAGCTGGAGCGGATGTTGGTTCACGACAGGTTGCAGAATAACACTTTCAAAAAGGAAGAAGAAGAAAAACATCACTATCCCTGTAAACAGCCGCTTCTGTCCTACATTTAACAGAAAAATCATGTTGTACTAAGGGACAAAGGTCTGGGGTAGTCTGACGGAGGATGGGGTTGAAAAAGAAGAATAGAAGTCCGTTCTGTTGGGGAGGGACTATCTGAAATCGATCATCCCACTGCTACGAGGACTCTATACAGAAGACTCAACGGCGAATTCTAAGCGAACTCCAAAACGACGAAAAGTGGCCCAACACACGGACTCTCGTCTGAATCCTCCGAAGCAGTCCAAAATGCGTAAAGGGAAATCAAGTTAGAGGAAGCAGGAACAAAATTAAATAAGTACAGACTGGGACCAGTGGACATAATAGCTTACTCTTACGTAAATGATAAAGCTGCTTCTGTATCTAGGCATTAAGCCACGAAGATAAAAGAAACGTATCTATGTCGGAGACAATCTTTATGTTTCGGTCTCCTACCTCGTATCCAATTTATAGGAGTTCGGGTCGGCTCCAGAACAGGCCTGGACAGAAAGTGGACAGATATACCGAGACTCTTTGTTAAAAGGTTCCCTCTCTGAAGGAGTATTTTAAGCTATATACTAGGAAAAAACATGCTTGCCTTAAAAATTGTGAATAGAATCGTTGATCAGTACGGTCATCTCAGTTTCTGTTCAACCTTCACTTAAAAGAAACTTGTAGACAGAGAGTTAACATACCTGAAAGTTCAATGAAGCAGATAAGCAAACCGCTGGTGTTCGCCAACGCCCCAAACAGTTTCCTGTATCTTTCCAGATATTATTCGAAACCTCAGACATTCGGATTCTGCGCCTACACCCACTTCAGACGCACACACCAACTTTAGTTCAACTGAATAAAAATTTCCTTGGATATTATCCATCGTCTAGTAAATATAAAACGTAAAACGACGTTTCGGAGATGGGACTCTATCTCCGTCTTCAGGTTCCTACACAGTTGGGCCCACTAGATAGAGCTAATCCCTATCTCCGGACAAATTAAAAAGTGAAAGTCCCAGAATAAAAAGGCATTACCACACCATCCATCCGTGGGACGTAAAAGAATAGTATGTAGAAAACAAAATTCATAAACACGAATAAAGCCAGAAGACAAAAATTTCGGTCAACTGTTGCTTTATAGAATTTGAAAATCGTATCTTTACTTTATCTTTTAAATAGTGCATTATTATGGAGAACTTCATCATACTTTGTATTACGTCTTCCTTACGCGATGTAATTTTGTTAGACTCAGTTCTCTACCGTTGTCAGCGACCAACTTACTAACTACTATAATCCGATGTTTCAACTCCGTCAATATTAAAACCCGCACTGGAGCTAACCGTGCTCGGGATTCGAACTGGATACCTTACGAATAAGACTTGTTCTTGCTGTTACAAAACACTACCACCCTCCAATCATACTTACTTTTATATCCTGTCTCCATAGAGTGATATTTCCATGCGTTTTGGTGGTCAAAGTGATGCTGTAAGGGCTACGGGAGATCATTTTCCATATTAGATTAAGATTCAGATTTATCATAGTACATTTGATTAGTTCACCGAGTGTCACGTATATTTCATTTGTAACGAGACAGTAAAAGCAGCGAGGCTTTACGGTGCACGTGCGATTCAAAATTACATTACACATTCTAATACTCTAGGCTTTACATTTAATATGCCATGAGTGAAAGGACAAGAATATATCTTCCTCTAAACATCGTGGAAGCTGATGTTGCGATAGACTTGCGCTGCGTAGGTATGAGGTTAAAATCTCATCTTGCTTAATGATTATCCTAGCAGAATTTAATACGGTTTTACAAAATCTCAAGGTGATTGTTGGAATTATGGTCAAATAGGCCACGATTGTCTCATGATCAATCCTTTAAATTTATCAATATTTTATATTAAGCAACATTATGGCCGCTGTGAGAAATATACATTTAGCTGTCGTTTTTATGGCAATAACTAAGGTGATATTAAAGCTAGGCGTGTAAAATGTAGCGATAATCTAATATGAGTACAAATTCTACATGAACATTTTCTGTGTTTATAAAAAAAAATATGGAGTGTCAAAGAGAATTTCAGGTTGTGTGAACCAGTTTTAAGGTGTAGGAAATGTTGTTGCGACTGGGTGACACCATGTCTCTGTGGAAATGGACCGATAACAGGCTCATTGTCCACCCCCAGATGGCGCGAGTGAATATGGAACAGTGGTGGAATAACACTGACAAGGAAAAACATGTCCCAGTGTCAGTTCTGCCATAGATCCCACACTGACCGGGCTTCCACGGTGATAAGCCTACTGCTAACCACCTGAGCTATGGTACAGCTCAGGAAAACTGTGACAAATGAAAATAAGTAGGCAAATTTCGTCGCATTATCCTAAGTTGTCCTTTTCCCAAACCAATTGTAAATGACTAGCAATCTTACTTTGTTTATTAAATTCTTGTCTAATATATAATTACAGTAGTTCCCCACAATTTGGTTGTATGTTAAACTGAATTTAATTTAATGATTACACACTTCCTGTGTGCTACGTCGGCGTTCTCATTTTACCTAGTTGTAAAGCTGCAGGGATTTGTACATACCACGTTACTGTCCTGTAAACTACTGCATTTTAACTTCGTGGATAGGGAGGATTTACATGAAAAATAATATGTAATATGTACTGCTTTCGTGCTTAAAGCAAACCAGTATTTTATAGCATAATAGTCTCTGTATCTATTTGCAAATGCGTATACCCTTTAATAGTTATTAATAGTAACAGTTTCGTGGTTACAAAGTTGTATTCATCTTTGAAATCAGTTTTTGGGAATTTCAGCTTGTGCTTTATCTGTAGGAGAGCTGACACTATTCCAAGGAAGAAGACCCTGAAATTGAGAGAGGGGGATTTTGCAGATAAATAGGATTATAGGCGGTGATATGGATCGCATTCATGTGTGTCCTTGACTGGAATGGAATTCGGTATCACAGCGTTCGCTCGTCCGTTCATGTATGCCTTAACCCTTTGCATGTTATCAACGAGTTATGTCTGTCAGAAATTTCTCAGTGATCGCGGATGTGTATGAAAATGATTTTGTGATTTACATTAGTGTTAAACTGTTACGTAATGTAGAAACAAACGAAGATGGTGGAATCTATTTTCTGAATACGACTCAGCACTGAAAGGGGCGAGGGACCTGGAATTTTTCTATTTGCCTTCGTATTATCAGGGTTTCTCGGCCGCCTCTCCCCCTACCCAGTGCATACCGGCTGCCTTTCATTGGGGATAAAGCGGCCGGGGCGTGAGCACAACCACTGAGCTACATCTAATGCTTATCTCAAGAACTGTGACGTTATGTATGTGCACTCTCCAGTACCTCCTCACAATCTGGACATTCAGTGCAAAGGCAACTTTACTTTCACATGGCTATGCAATACAACTGCAATTAGAGGAAGTATGTACGTAAGCGTGTGTGTTTGTCAGGGCGATCGTCCTGAAGATGGAAGCAGTAAGCACCTTTGAAACATCGGTAAAATTCAACCAGACTACACGGCGCTACAACGCAGAGGACAGCCATCTTCTGACTCACCACCGTGAAAACCTCAAATCCTGTACAGCGTACACCGAACATCCTTCTTAATCACAGAGAATTCGTCATCACTTTAGGAAGAATCCCTTTTGTTTTGTTACGTCCTGTTTCCATCCCTGTCGTCGGTAGCAGCCAACTTCGTCGTCTTCTCGACAAGAAAACCTTTACAAAAGAAAATGTTCTGTTTACCCTCTAGCACTTTTTAACTTACGTCTTCTTCCTTTCTTTAAGGTTTTATTCATCTACATCGCCATGTTTATTTTCCCTTATAGACTGCTCAGTTAGTACAGTGACAAGGCAACGGACTGGACGGTCCGGAATCGATTCCCGCCAGGGATTTTTATCTTCGCCGCCGTACTGTGATAAAGCGGCCGCATTGCGAAGTTGACCACATACCTCCCATCAGTGCCAATGTTAAGAACACGTGGTCCTCCAATATCCATACGTCTCTATGGCGTGGTGCTTAATTAAGCGCAGGGACACCTTTCAAAGTTTATTTAAATTTTTGCGTAAATTTAAAAATAGCAGACTCCCGATATTTTGGGGGCAAATTAACGGGTGTCTATATGGTTTAAACAAAATTAAAAAAATAAATTACAAATCTGTTGTAAAAACTAGCACGTTTAAAAAGGAAGGAATAAATACATTAATGACATATTATTTAACGTGTTAACATCAATCTTTTCTAAAATCAGAAGTTTACGGCAATGAAATGTTGTTTAAATCCTTTTTAAAAATATTTTTGGTATCGTTTTTTTAAAAATGTAGTTGGTGTTTACTGTAATAATTTTTTTATGCAAATCTTTAAAAATTTAAGAACAGTGTGTCTAAAAACTCACGTATTTGTTACATTTGCTTACTTTTCTTTAATGTTTTCCGATTATCCCGAATTTCGATTACTCGGGAAAATACATTTCTGAACCAACCTGGATAATCAGGAGTCTACTGTATTTAAACAATTTAATTAGTCTGGTAGGCGAGAAATATTTGAAAAGTGGAAGACAGACATGTTAATGTTCATGACAACGGTAAAAGTGGAGAGAGAGCAGATATCCGAAACGTCAGCAACACAGCTTACATCTGCACGGCACGAGTCATTCAGAATTAGGATCCACGTCAGAACTGAACTGCAGCGAAAACCTGGAGTCTGAAATATGCAGGCACACGTGCAATGTACTTACTCTGAATACGAAATTCATGATTCTGAGTGATCTGTCTTAAAACTCGGCACTGACACACGGCCATCAGATCAGTGCGGAGAAAGAAGAATAGATTAATGAGAAATTATAAGACTGGTTAATTTTCTCGCCCCTTTCTCGCTAGAGTGCGCATTTAAATTAGACCATTTGGATTGGCGTTCGCGTACTTTGAATAGTACGTTCAAATAGCCCATGACTTCCTCCTTCCAAATCCATATTATCATTCGACCTGACTGTATAACATCTGTAGTTTAAATAGCGTAAAGCATCGGTAAGTTATTTGAACAGAGCTTTGGATGTTAGATGAGTACATCAGTAAGTTATCTGAACAGAGCTTTGGATGTTAGATGAGTCCTGAGGTTGTGCAATTTATTCCATATCACAGTGACAAATGTTACGGGATACTGAACCTGAAAGGAATTAAGCTTCTGTTGTAAATTACGTGATGAACAGGTATTCTCTCCGGGGACGACAGATAGAATTATTCACCGGATTTCCAGCACATTGTCTCCACGAAAGACGCAACACAACACATGAACGAAACGGAACAAGCATCGCTCTACAAAGGACCCGATTCTCTTCTGTTGAATGAGGCTCCTCGTACTTTCCCTTCCGGTCATTCCAAACCCACGCCCCTTCCAGTCCAGTCCAAATCGTATCAAATAAGCTTAGTTTCAACAGCAGAGTGAAATAACGTAGGGTCCGTCACCACTGCGTTTAATTGTATGCTTAAAACTCTGGTAAATATATCACATCTGAAAGCCAACCTTTCTGTATATGTACCAAAATTTTCTCGGTAATGTTGGTATTTCTGTGCCACGTGCCCTGCTATCTCTGCTGAGATTTCCGTTCATTCGATTAGGCCCTTTCGGAAGCCAGGATAACACCTGGGATGAGGCAAAGACCGCTTTTGAATTGTTGAAACGTTGTTTAATAAATATTTTCGAACTACTATCTACTGAAACGTACTGCAGTTTGTCAGAGCAAATTCTACGATAGTTCTACAGAATCGCTTCCTTCCAGACTCTTTCCATGTCATCCCATGTGTTATACAGCTGAGAAGGTGTATTTTCGTAAACCAATAACGAAAATAATCAGGCCTACATCAACATAAAAATTCGTGGAACATTTGTAGCCACACGATTGCCGTCGTAAATCAAGTAGCCCACATTTCTCTCCATTTGCTGAAGCCCCGTCCCTCGCATCACACAGTGCCCGTTACGAATCGGTTTTACTGCCCATTACTTCATAAAGTTGACTCTACAACACATCTTCTGGGGGACCATCGTCCGATCTGTCCAGGGTCATCTGACGTAATATCCGCCTTATGTCTCCCTCTTTACTTTCCTAATAAAAACATTACTGTGTCCATAAATAATATTTTCCAACGTCCACATATTCCGCATCTCCCCTAAAGAAGAACGTCATTTTAAACCAAATAGGATCCACACTGGTTTCTTAGTAAGCATCTTCTTGTTCTTAATCTTCGTATTACACAACGCCCCCGTAACACGCTTCAGAGCATTGTCAGTGAGGGTGGTTTTTGGAAACAGTAGGTACGAGGGTCGAAGGGCTTATGGTGGCTTTAACAGGCACACGCTCCTAAAGTAGTGACCTCATAACTCTTCTGACATTTAATCTATATTCATGAAATGGGGGTTGGTTTTGGTTCTCCGGGATGGGATAGTTGTGACAGGGGGGTGGGGGTTACTCCGTGTTGCAAGGACGTACAAGGTACAAAGCGTGCCAAAATAATTTTATAGGAGTCGGGGGAGGTTTAAACACTTTTCTCGCACTTTCACCTCCTTCCTCGTTGACTTGCAAAAGGCAATGGATTTCGGTATGACCTGCAATTGCTTCCATATCAAGTCTTCTGGCAATCTAGGATAAACAAACGTGTGAGTTTGTGTCCATTTTAGTTGCTACATGCGTGATACCCTGCCTACAGCCAATAACAGCACTTCCGGTTCTATTTGATAACTAAGAAAATCAGTGATAAAAACGTGTCATACCATCCCTCAGCAGTACAGGCAGAGGCTAGGGGAAAATTATGCAATGCAATGGAAATATACTAACAAACGAAAGTAAGAAGCTGTTCGCCAGAATTTTGCTTTAGATATTGCGAGTGGAGTCGGTGTTATCACATTTACTGGTGTCAATGACTTTTCAGTTGAGTGGCTTCTGACGTCATCATGGTAGTCGAAGTGTCCAAGCTAATCGTGGCAGTCAAGTTAAACGCCGTCAAGTCATTTGGAATGAGCCAACTGAGTTGCACGTACTCACGTAAAGAGATTAGCAGAATTTTTGGATATAAACGAATACCGAAATGGTTCCACAGTTTTCCGTAAAACTGTGTCTTACTCGCACGGCTGATAGACCGGGAAGATTTATTAATTTCTGTAAAAAAAATCTCCAGGCTAAATTTGCTATCAAATACGTACCTACAGCAATCCTCAGATTTCCCTCGCGCTCTGAGGAAGTTTCTGTCACGCGTCATCGTGGTTTCAGTCGACTCGACTGTTAATCCACTCCAGAGCCGCTTTACGTGTGCAGACTTACAGAGAGAACAAGCGATTTTAGTGAGTGCTTAGAAGAGTTTTAAACGCACCTGAAGAGCGGCACTGAAATCGCAGATTTTACATTCCTGTTTCCTTTCATGTATTTCATGAAAAGGGGCCATGCGGTGATTTTGTCAGAGGTCACGCAAAGTCTGGGGCTGGAACTTAATGGTGCCCACTACAGTGATATTTGTGATCTCTTTGGACGCGTTCACAAACCCGCTCATTCGTATGTGAAAAATAACAGGAAAAATGTTAAACGAATTTTAATTACATTTGACGTTGGGAATTTAACTAGAACTTATGAGCACGTTCCACTTTTCTTTAAAATTGGACAAAAATGTGGCAATTAATATGACGAGCTAACGTGTTCCTGATTGCAGAAATGAGTGTTTGGGGAATCGACAAGCAAGCAAACTATGGGCTCCCAACCGTGAGAGGCTGTTTAATTAATTCATAGACTGTTAATTATTTTATATCTTAATGGCAGATAATGCTAATCTTTGCATTTTTTTGTGTTAATGGCAGATAATGCTAATCTTTGCAAGGCTACGTACCAGATATCTCGCTTACATGCATTTTCTGTTTCAGAAGACTTGTGGTAGAAACGCATCCTCTAAACGTTCAATGTTAAAACACGTTGGTCTTTCATGAGAACACTTTACCATAGAAATAGACTCTCAAAAATGTTACTTAAATCACAGACCTGAGCGGGGAGATTTAATACAGAAAATACCTCTACAGTCGTTATATAACAGATAACACGTGAAGCGTAATTCCGTTGGTATCAGAGTCATTATATGGTTCACACTGGTACGCATAGCACACTTGTGAACAGGGAGAGGTTTGATCTGCAAACATTGCAACTGTTTACTGAAACGTGCAAATCCCCGTAACTAAACCCAGCTAATTAGAGGTTTGAAGAATAACACGTGTTGTTATGAATTAGTCTAGTTCACAAACACGTGGATACTAAAACACGTGACAACCATTCGATTCAGTCGGAATGTTTCAATACCATTTCACTGTGAACAGAGACAAAAAGGACTAGCAAAACTGCAAATTATTAGTTTCACTTTTACTAAGTTCCTTTATTAATCTATAATATAAAATGAATGTCTCTCAGTTCTTCTGTCGTGAGGACCATCTTTAATATCCCACAGTGTTTTACTGCTTACGCTTATAGTAGCGTCCTTTCCCAAGAAATTACCTATCAGAATTATTAATTACAGTTCTTACTCTCCGGCTACTCCATGCCTATCGTTAATGTCATCCTACGTCACTACGAGTAACTTATGTGGAACTTACAAATATCTGGTTCTATCTACGCGCCTAACTTACTGTCTAACTCTATCTAGTTTTTCTAACTTTCTGTTTATATTTCGAAATATTTCATTTGATTTTTGTTTTTGCTTTACTTATTTATTCATGCTGCCTCCATTGTTCCTTATTTCCTTTCTTCGTTTAATCTCTATTGTGTTTTACTTTGCTCTGTAGAAGTAGCTACCTCACAATATGAGAGGCACTGAATGTATATTTTTGTCTGTAAATTGGCGTACGATTAAAAAAAAATGAAAGAAAGACTTATGAATTTCCGTGATCACATACGAAATAAAACTTCAATACTGTGAGAATTCTATTAATTAAATACGTTTTTCGTAAGTGTTATAGATAAATAATTACACGCCCTACAAATCGGCTGTTAATTTATGAACACCGTATATTATTAAAGTCATTTTCTCCTGATATTAATGTTCCAATACCCTTCCTACAGACCTGCTCAAGTGTGTCCCACATAATTTGTTACGCGCTCCCAGGGTCGATCTGAACGAGCCTGTGTAATCTCACCATCATCGTGTAAGGGATAGAAGGAGTACTTTCCACAACGCATTCATGCTTCAACTAAGCTCGTTGTTGTATGTCAAAATGGATGCGAAATTTCTGCGAATGTCAACTGGATTTATTAGTTTTGCGTCCAACTCCACACGAAAGTTTCGTAAGCAAATGAGCGAACTGTAAATTCGCTGTTTCGGATTATTCCGTGCAACCGAAAACGCACCCTAGTCTCGAGGTGTTGAGAACAATCTCTGTGGCTTTCATGTGGAGCTGACGATGATTAACGTGAGGCCGAACACAGGAAGACAAACCGGCTTCTTGCGAGCCCAGACACCGGACTCGCTAACTCACGACCTTTTGTGTGAGTGACTGCTCATTGGTTTGAGCTAATAATTAAATGCCTTGAAAATTAACTTACGGATTTACGAAAAAAGGCTCTTTTCTGGGTTGTAGC
>NW_019060929.1:173960-186582 GCF_000696155.1 Zootermopsis nevadensis
TTGCTGCCTTCATCATCGGGGCTATTAGTAAGACGAGAGCGGCTTAGTCGTCGATTGCCATAGTGAACGGCACAGTAATTCAGAATAAAGTAATCTTCATATTTGTCACTGTGATTAACAAGTATCGCCGAGAAAATCGATAGTTGTTTATGCTTTAAACTTCAGGTAACGTCTGACAGATTAAACGAAATTGAAGACTCTATACCATTAACAGTTTTAACAGGAGGCGTCTGTCGAGGGGAGGGGAAACAATTTTAAAGCCTTCGCCTCTGACTATGCACTTTTAAGAGACTATTGTTTCCTGCACGCACAAAAATGCAACTCACTGATTCGGTCGCTTATATAATCGAAATGTCAACCCACAAAACATTGCAATCACGCATTGACTTCTACTCACTGGGTTTGTGACACACTGTTTTTCTCTTCGGTTCACATAAAAATGTTGTGTTCTCGTGTTTTAACCTGTAGGACGGAATCTGGTAGCGGGTGGAGAAATCAAGTGTTCACCGGGAAACAGAACACTGTTTTCATCCCTCATCCCCTTGTACAAAACCACCCTTCGTCTGTGCATCCTCACGAGCTAGTTTCATGTTATACGGTGACAATAACAATTCTATTTCGCACGCCAGCCTGCCACTACAAAGCAGGGCGTAATAGGTTTTGTGGGAACACGGAGATGCATGCCCGAGCTTGAATCCAGCGTACAATTAGAAAAAGATAACACCCTCTCTGCTGGAATTCTGCAATAGAAGGGACTATCACCTAATGACTGTTAGTGGTATAGACATCAGAGGGAAAATTCGTGTCTCTTACTATTGTTATCCTGATAATCGTCACTTAGAGACGAGCTCTGTCGTTCATAAGAGAATTAGATCACAGTGAGAGTGTTTGTTAGTGACATCTTACCTATATTATGAGATAGTTTGTATAATTTGTAATGAACGTGTATCAAATGACAATGAAATCACAATATTTTACAATCCGTCTCATACGTCAATGTTCAAAGATTAAAATTTAGAAATTATATTATTTTGCCTGTTGTACGTACAATGGTCTGAAGAAATGTTCAAAGCGTGTGAGAACAATGGGGAGATAACATTTCTAAATGATATCAATTTACAAGAGGCTGAATAAAACTACATAATGAGGATTTTCATAATCTGCATTCTTCATATAATATTATCAGGGCGATAATTCAACGCAAGATGGGATGTGTGAATCATGAAGTGATAATGAGTGAAATGACTCGAAACATGGTCCACTAATGGGCACCTATGAACAAGGTGAATGAATCATGGGATAATTTAAGGGGGGGGGGGTAATTTCTAAGCAGTACAGCCACTGCACATTTTTCTTTCAAACGTATCCTCAACATTGATGGTAGTATTATTTTGTAAGATTTGAGGTTTTCACAGCGTATGAAGATGAATCGCCCTGATGACTGAGGCAGTATGACCTCTCAAACTTTGGTTAACATCGACCAGACTACACAGCGCAACAACCCAGAAGCCAGAAATCTTCATACTCTGATGATGGAGGCAGTATGACCTCTCAAACTTTGGTTAACATCGACCAGACTACACAGCGCAACAACCCAGAAGCCAGAAATCTTCATACTCTGATGATGGAGGCAGTATGACCTCTCAAACTTTGGTTAACATCGACCAGACTACACAGCGCAACAACCCAGAAGACAGAAATCTTCATAGTATTATTTTCATGGTAGCTATAGATTTATAATGGAAGAGGACGAAATTGTTCTTCCTTTTCAGGCTAACTGCATCGTAAAGTTGGAGAGTCTTTTTATAGTGTCAGTACAGCTACAAACTTTCTCGGAACCCACTGTTGTACAGGATTTCTGGATAACCCGTGAATACCATACTATGACACTAAGTAATTAACGAAAAACAGAGAGGTACTTTATCAGGATATCAGTATCCAATTACATTTGTTCGTCTACTGTTTAAATCAGGCAATTTTATCGTTCATCAAAGTTCACGAGCACTCATGCGACACCTGAATAGGGCTACAACCAAGTGGCAAATTGTTATCAGTTTTTATTAGCCTTCATGATACAACTCCAGGTCTGAAATTTGTCCGTATTTGGCCACTACACGCACACACATACGTGGGTATGTAGTACATATACGCTTAGAATATTTGATAAAAGCGTCGTTATATAAACCATAAACAAATAAAACAACAGTAACAAATTTAAACTGCATTAATGAAAAGCTTTATAAACATTCAATTCTGTGAGTACTGGTTACAATTCAGTTTAGAATGCTTTACTTTCCCGTCGTCCACGGAGGAACGTGAAGATAAAGGTAGATTTTTACCAAGTCGAGAAACTCCGGATTTTTATGGAACCCGGTGACCCGCTACAGGGTTTACAAGAACCCACTACTGGTCTCTGTCCTGCGCCAGATGAATCCAACCCACACCTCAAATCTTATTACTTTGCGATAGATTATGATCCTCTCGTCTACGTAAAGGTATTCAAAGTAATCTAATTTCAATCAGATTTTTAAACTATTATTAAGTATTTGCAATAGTTCCACGTGTGCTACGTGCTTCACCCATTTCGTCCTTCTTCATGTGGTCACCTAATATTATTTTATGAATTGTAGAAATTATGAATCTCTTCTTTATGAAATGTCTCCATTGTCCTATTACTTTATCTGTCTGTGGTTCAAGCATTATGCTCAGCATTCTGTTCCCAACGTTACATACGTGCTGAGACTCACATATCACTTCGGATTAATGAAAGAAATTGTCGGAAGAATTCATTTCAGGTAATTCTGGCTGATAAAAAATGTCAAGAATTAGTAGTCTGTCAAGAGGGAAAGAATTTTAAATTGGTTGAACGAGTCAATGAATTAGAAGCGAACGCTCAGAATCTACAATATTAATTCAATTACTCCATTTTTATGCCACTTTTTAATCTCGAAGTGATGAACATGCTAACACGTGGTGAGCAGGTGATCTGCATAGAGCGTTCTGAATTCTGGCGTTGGGGCAATCGACGTACAAGAGGCGAAGGAGTGGAAAGATTGGTTGTTGGAAAAGTAAAAAACGATAACTCACTCACATCCTGGTCTATGAAAACGACAACTGCCAGATAATTCCGCATGGCATCATCTCCTCTTCTGTTACAGTGTGCGTACCTGCGTCTCAATTAAGTTTACAGTTTGCTTAAACACAGCAGTTGTATGAACAAGCAAAAATATTTTGCAAAGAAATACAATCCTATGTAGAACAAAAGACTACACCGATGATAATGATAATGGCGATAATAACAATACGTATACATTAGACCTCTATAATAATTCTTATATTTGAAGATGGCTGTCCCTTGGTCCGTTGCGCTGTGTACTCCGACAGAAGTTTACCGACGTTTCAAGGGTGCTTCCATCATCAGGGCGATCGCACTGATGACGAAGGTAGGATATAATGCGTACGATGGAATTATATAAGTTAATTAATGCTGTCAATGTATGTCTATTTTACAATCGACTGTATCATGATTTCACTGTAAGTATTGACTAATATGAACCATACCAACTAATTAGTGGCTAATTAGAGTAAGTAATTTGTTCTGGCGCCCAAATCATTGGTTATCCTACCCATGTAACTACCTACACGGACTACTGGCTTTGTAATATCTTTATAAGGTAGCCCACATTATTCAGTTGGCCAAGAAAGTTTTTTTCCCTTGTGATCACCCACAACGTACGAACCCAGCTTCAAACTTCCCACCTTATTTCCTTAAATCCGTTTTAATATTATTATCATGTCTACACATAGTTTTCTAAATGGTCTCTCTTGTTAATTCAAACTCGAAAGGATCTCTATCGAGCAGGTTATTCAAGTGGCATCGCCTTTGACATAAGTGCAGGATTCGAATATTAGTCGAAAGACCAAGTATACTGACAGACGGTTTCCGTGGTCTTCCTAAGACCCTCCAGTCGAAGATGAGACAGTACCTTGAAGTATACGCGATCTCTTCTTCCAGTTCACCGAGTACATTCATTCTGCAGCTTCTGTTATGAATCGTAATTTTTTATGACTTTCAAATCACGACTTTTGCAAACAACGAAGCTTTACCCAGGTTAGTGGCAAATTATTTAGTAACATATAGCCTGTTTCTATATTGATATTTCCAACGTAGCACATGGCCTGGCTAGTCGAGAGTTCAAATAAACAAGTCTTTTGAATACTTAGACAAATGACAGGAAATATTAGCTTTAACACCAAGACTCGAGAGATTTTCAGAGCTGAAGACACCAGTCTCGAAGTTCTTTTATCCGTAGCATTAAACACATTTGAAAACATATACCGAATTTATAAAACTTTCTGAACATTAGACAAAATTCAAATAACGTAGTGTTCCAACAGAAACATTTAATGACTAATGTTTTCTGTTTCGTTGCGTTTTAATTAAAACGCCTTCTCAGCTGAATTTATCGTCGGTTTCATAGTTGAAGGTTTAATGTGGCCAAACTTTCACAGAACGGAAGGGGATCACCTTTTTCATACTTATCTGTCAGTGCAATTCATCAAGTGGACGGGACCACCATTGGTTTTGATGTGGTGCGGAGCTCAGTAAGGGCTACCAACCACTGAGATGCCTCTACTTGAAAACCTCCCATTTATTATTATATACAGAACTCCAGTCTTAGTTCGCTGCCTGTTGAGTCACTCACTTCCTCTCTTCTTGCGTTAGCAACAGAGAATTGTTTTCCATTAGCTCCAATTCCGTTGTAGCAAAACTTTTCTCTGATCTTCTCTTTTTTGTATATACTTTCTCTTGCTTAGGCCAAGTCTGTCTCCTTCCTACCATTTCTGGTTTCCGTAAAATTCTGTCTCGCTCTGTGCATTGCTTATCCAAACTGTCTGATCAATATATTGCCAAGTGAATCCATTTCTCTCTGACAGTATAAATGAATGACTGACAGGCGGAAATGATGTTGGAGATGGTTCACTGATTGGTCGGGACTTAATATTTACCTAAACGACTGAATAACTGAATGACTTAGTGTCTAAAAGGATGATTGGGGATAGATATTGGATGATTTTTCTCAATGACGACTGTCTGTGTCACTAAAATTATTTGGTGCAGTAAACTGAATGATTATCAAAATTGGTGACTGTCTCTCTGTGGCTAAATGAGTAATTAAAACTGATATTTCATTAGATTTAAGGATAATGTTGGTTTTATTCTGATGTGACTGAACAAGTCGGTGTTCTTTATGACACATTTTCAGCCTGCTCCAGTTTAATTTCCTAGAAGAGTACTGAATCAAACGAATTCTTAACGTTCCAGTTTCTACAGCAATGAACAAGAACTTCTCGAACATTTGCAGAAGAAAGACAATTGAGAGCGACTCGTAATAGAAGACAGCATCAATAGAAACGAATGGGGAAGAAAAACAGAAGTAAAGGAACAAGAATACAGTCAGAATAAATGATCTAGGAAAGATGAAGAGAAAAATACAGCAATTGGAACAATTACATATAATACCCGATACTGTGGTAAGACAAATGCAGACTACCGCTCTCAAACCTGCACTAGTAACAACAGCTACTGTCTGTGTTTTCAATTGAGTCCCACTTTATCAAATTGGAACAGACTTCAAATTTCCCGTGTGACCTACACTGTCATATAACATGAATTTCTGGTACTATACATATGTCAGACATTTCTTATCTACGCCGTTCCTACTGGGTTCTTTCTGTTACTAACAAATGTGGAAAATTATAGGGGATGATGGTAAAATAGCGGCCAGCCGGTAATGACGACCAGGCATTTGTCTGACGAAAGATAGCAGACAGTTACTTCCAGTTGGTGCCCGATTCAGTGAAGTTCAAAAGCAAATTCCGCTTTGCTTCTGATGCAGCTAAAGGGACAGTTGTACGTATTCGATTTGTGCTCCCGTGATGCAATAGTTCGATACAGATTTCTGAGATATCAGAGAGAAATGTAATATGATAACGTGTATTTGATTCAAGTGTCTCAGTATATCATCCAACGGGATATTTTTGTTAAGTAGTGTAATTATACGAATAAAAATTTCTTTGGATATTTTCCATCGTCTAAGAAATAATAAAATAGAAAACGACGTTTCGGAGATGGGGCTCTATCGTGGTCCGGAGATATGGATTAGCTCTATCTATTGGGCCCAACAGAGTAGGTACCTGAAGACGGAGATAGAGCTCCATCTCCGAAACGTCGTTTTCTATTTTATTATTTCTTACACGAAGGAAATTATCCAAAGAAATTTTTATTCAAATGACTCACCATCGTCACGAACTTTTAGATTTGATATAGTGTAATCATATATTCTTAAAATTCTTAAGAAGAGGGAATTTCTTAGGTGGCTAAGCAATTGTAAACAGTTAAACACTGAGAGACACCGAAGTCTGAAATATAAACAGTTGTGATATACTAGGCCTAAAACCTCAACTTTCTTAAATTTCACTCATGCCACAAGTTTGATTTTCCTTGGAGATGGCTGTGTTCTTCAAACTCACCGCCGTTAAAACCTCAAATCCTATTTAATTTCCCTTCTTCCTACGCACCAGGCAATATGAAGACGAGTCGGGGCCTTCGAGGTACATTCGACACATCAGTTTTTAGTTTGCAACTATTAGTAAAAGTTTGAGGTTTCCCCGTCTACGCGATCGTGAAACAGAATAATTATTCTACCTTTAACAGAATCGAACTTATTAACCGTGCAGTAACACTTACAACCTTATGAGGAACAGGAAAATAAATACAGGAAGGAATACATAAACCTGGCATGTCTTAGAAGCAAAATAAAGCTTACGTGAATCACATCTACCCTACTGCTGTCATGCTGTCAAGTAACCAACTCCATTTTGTTCATCATTTAGCACAATAATTCGATACAGTTTTAATAATAATCAATTTCAAGCTAGATATTTTTTTGTAAATTTTGTGATGACACCCAATCTGTCCATGTCAACCCTGTCCCCCCCCCTTTTAGGGGGGATGAATGTGTTGCGGGCATCGTCCGTCCCTTACAACGACCACTCATAACATCCCTCTTCATTTTCCACTTTTCACCTCCCATTATCCCCCACCCCACGCCTTGCTGCTGCCCTGTTTTAATTAGTGAGCTTCCATCCCCTCTGCACCATCCACCGTTACCAAGCAACGGAATTAAGGTCATGGGGATGGGGGTTAATTCATATTATGCACATTGAAAATGCACAAAAAGCAATTACAAACAAATTGAAATCTGTACGACATGGCGAGTTTGTATTCAACTGATCCGCACTTAATAGTAATAAGAAATATAAAATGATGTGAAATTAAAGTATAATACTTTATAGAACATTCCGGTTGTTGCGAAGAAGAAATTTTTACCGTGTTCAAGGACTATTTTTCTTACGAGCAAATGAATACTGACACAGAGTCCGCCGAGCTGACATGAAGTGTGTCTTTATCATAAACTGTTTTTACCACACATTCTTTATCATTTAAGGCACGCACATATTGTTACTTACCAGAGGATGCTCTTGGCATTCACACTATTAAAAGTACAACCAGTTTTGGTTGCTGAAACCAGAAGCTGTAAACCACGTATGAACACTGATGATGGTCTACGGGCAGAAACGGGTGTGTATTGAATGAATAAAGAACGTTAGTTTTGCAAAAGACAGTTCGTTACGTATACGTACATTTGGAACCCACAAGAAGTTAAATAAAGTCGATTTACGATACCTACAAAATATGGCGATTGGGTTCAACTGAAATCACCAGGAACTCCAGTCGAACAAACGTACAAACAACTAGCATTGTTTAAAGGAATGTGTAGTCTTGGATTACAATATAAATAACTGACTGGCGGATTACCTGAGAAAATGAATATGTAATTCCCTAGATAATTAAGTTCCTGAATCCTGAATAACTTACCGGATAACTACGAAACGTATTATGTAATTGACTAAGTAAATAAATAAAACGAATACTCAATTAAATAAAATGTGCTGTAACGGAAAGTTGTCCCTGAGCTTAATTAAGCACCACGCCATGAGTACACTTAGGGGAACTGGAGGTCTTTTTAACATCGGCACTAGATAATGGCAAGTGGTCATTTTGCCCCATGGAACGAGTCTCCGCTACCCACTAAATGGGACGGAGGCTGGGTGGGCCCCAAACTCTGTCTGCTGTTAAAAATAATTAATTAAGAGTACTAATTGATGAACTGAGAAAGTACCTATCAACGTGAATGCTGATGGTCGATTAAATACAAGATTATTATCATTTATCATAAAGACTAATTTACGTTTTATAATTGATAAATAAATTAAAATATGTATCTCATTAAGCTCTCCTTACTTCCATCTGAAGCTTACATTAAACCACTTTCAATGATTATATCGTCACGTCTCTTTAGCGAAGCAAGAGGAAGAACATGGAGCAGGTTTGGAAACTGCAGTGCAGACGAGCATTTCAACTTTTGTTTCCTCCTGTTTATTTGTTTTGGCGGGAGAGGTCTCACTTACGGAAGAAGTCCAGATACTAGCACAAGCAGTAAAATACTCGAATGCACTAGCATTCCTTCCATTTATCGACGGGGCACGCGCACGGAATATTCGCGCTGAAGCCTTTTGCACGTTCATGTTCACCTTTAGAAATGACAACACAAAAATCTTTTATCATCACATTTCATAACAACTGCGATGAATATGCCACCTTCATTCTTTGACACATATTTTAAGGGTAGATTATTTAAATGAAATTCGTTCCTATCCAGTCGAAAATGTGACAAGCTTGTTCTGAAATGAATGAGAGACAGAAGATTTATATAATAAAAGTAATACAAAACTTCGTTCTTTAATGGCGCGCATTAATTTCTCACCAGATTCTTTTTTTCTGGAATCATTTGTTCACCGTCCCAGAGCAGAGTGCATTACGTCGCTGTCTCTTTTCATTACCTAATGCATCTTCACAATTCTGGCGAACTGTTTCCTTCAAACCAGTTTACGCTTCTAGAACAGCTCCGCCTCATCTCTGCATAAAATGAATGAAAACCTGAACAACGTAAAGACCTGTTGACCTCCCTTCTCATTTCTGTTCCTCTGTTTTTACGTATACCCTATCTGGTTTCCTTCTCACCCAAATCAATCTATTTATTCCTGTTACGTAAACATAAAATGAAGATGAATATTTATAAAATTACATCGAAGCATTTCTAATATTGTACTACAGAAACATCTCCCCGTTTCCTATCCAAATGTTTTACTTTTGTATTCCTTCTTCTTCCTCTTCTTCTTGACTCCATGCTGTAGCCTTTTCGATTCCGCGCACTCATACAATCTTCTTTATGTTATTGCAAAATGTTTCGGCATCCCTTTATCTCTCATTCTATCCAAATTGTTTATCTAAATTTGTCTGCAAACATAAAAATATACCAAACAATATCTTTATCTCCTATTCTGAGTAGTCTAAAACTTGAAGATTTCTGTCTTCTGGGTTGTTGCGCCTTGTAGTATGGTAGATGTTTACCAACGTTTCAGAGGTCATACAGCCTCCGTCATCAGAGTATGAAGATTTCTGTCTTCTGGGTTGTTGCGCTGTGTAGTCTGGTAGATGTTAACCAAGATTTCAGAAGGCATACTGCCTCCGTCATCAGGGCGATTCTTAGTATGAAGATTTCTGTCTTCTGGGTTGTTGTGCTGTGTAGTCTGGTCGATGTTTACCAACGTTTCAGAGGTCATACTGCCTCCGTCATCAGGGCGATGAATGTGCCAATTGGCATCGACCAGACTACACAGCGCAACAATCCAGAAGACAGAAATCTTCACACTAAGAATCGCCCTGATGACGGAGGCAGCAATGACCTCTGAAACGTTGGTAAACATCTACCATACTACACGGCGCAACAACCCAGATGACAGAAATCTTCATACTCACCGCTGTAAAAACCTCAAATCATACAAAGTCTAAAACTTGTTCTCACACTGACAGTAAATTATAAACAGATGACTTCGTGAACAAATTAATGAGCAGAATATGATTTGCTTCAGATACTTATTACATGGATAATAAAAGAGGGTAAAATAGACGAGACAAGTTGCGCTCAAGCGGAAGGTTAGCCGCGCATATAAAATGTTATACCAAAGGTCTGAAGTGAATAGACAACTTTGCAGACCCAGCAATAGATGGAAGAATAACAACATATTAAAGGAATAAAATTTATACCGATCTTAAATAAAGCAGGATAGTAGCTATTATGAACAATATAATAAATTTGAGACTCCTCTTAATCCCGGTTAATTATAAGGTAGCTGAGCTACTATCAGAATGTCAAGCATTAGTCTGCTTTATAGACTTATTGTCACTGTTAATGTTTGGACGCTAACGGGCCCATTTTCCGTCCGTCAGATAACACATGAGCAAATATGGAGCAGCGGTAGAATAATGACATCTGTGGAAAACCGAAGGACTCGGAGAAAAACCTGCCTCATTGTCACTTTGTCCACTATAAATCCCACACAGAGACCGTCTGGTCGCGACACCAGGCTACCGCGGTGAGAAGGCAGAAACTAACAGACTGAGGTATGGCAGACCGTCTATGGAGTGGGTTAATAAAACGGAATGCGATAATAATCAGTTCACACCACTTTTTTAATTTGATATCTCATGCAGCCATTAGCTTCGTCGACAACATACAACATTAAATGCATTACAAAAACTTTTGTTACGCTTTGTCAACAATAATTCTATAAGAGCACAAAATACAAAGATGGCGGCTAGAATAAATATATAGGTAGTCCAGACTTACTTCAGACTGCAATAAGGCCTTACATTGCCACTTTTAATGTAAAATTTGCCTAATTTACGGCGTAATAATAATTATGTTTAGACGCAAATTTAAGTCCTATTCTACCTCCACTGCCCCTATACGCCTTCACGGCGTGGTGCTTATCCACAGGTGCAACTTAACCTCCGTTCTGTCTCCCGGGCGTTTGAAGACCCCCTTCTCCCCCGACCAAGTTGCTTACAACACAATCTCAGATTGCTTAACTTTCAGAACTAGAATGAGGTGCTAAGATGTGCAACAGCGCCATGGCAAGTCTCAAACAACTAATTTCAATTAGGTTCGTCAAAGTATCAGAATTTCGCAGATGAACTCTGAAACTGTGTAAAGTTTGTGCAACAATTTGATAGAAATTTCTGCTGGCTGTTAACACACAGCATTTACGAGATTGGATCATGAATCGGTAATTAAAACCATTTGTGTTTAGCATTCAAAGGTTCGGAAAGGTTAAATAATGTATAAATACGACCGTTACTGTTTCGAGATGTGTTTGTGATATGAGGAATCGATAGCTATCGACAGCAAAATTAAATTTCCTGGAAAGCCTGATGGTACAAAACCACTCGGCAGGATAATGTTAAAAAAGATATGAAGGAAAACAAAGTGAGAGGGAGCAGAGTGGATTCGTATGGCTCAGGATATGGATGGCAGTGTTCTTTTGTGAACACAGTGATAAAACTTCGCTGTCTTACAGAGTCAGTTTCTGATCCATTAATCTCATGTTACAGAATCGTACTCGAGAAGCTAAAAGTAGGGTGATAAAGAATTTGTCGGCCTTTTATGTAGCCCAAAAGTTTATTTCTGTCTTCATAAGATCTCGCCATTTGGCTATACCCTGAGAAAACTGCATTCAGTCTTCATCCTCAAAGCCTATTGCTTTTAGACCAATTTTAATATTATCCTCTTGTCTACATCTATGTGTCCCAAGTGGTACAGTACCTTCCCGCCCCGATCGCCGTGATGATAGAGGCAGCAGGCACCTGTGAAATTTCGGTAAACTTCTACCAGACTACACGGCGCAACAACCCAGAAGACAGCCATCTTCATGAAAAATACTGCTAGTTTCTGTTCGTTCACGAGAACTTTTTATACTGCTTTCATTACGTAACAGAAGCAACTGCAACAGAGTACAATTACATTACGGACGTCTTGGAATCTACCTCCACACTCAGTGGGCTGACAAATGTTGGGTCCAATACACGGTTCATGTTCTTGTACGATGTTGCGAGTAACAGAGGTTGGCAGGGACTCAGCGGCGGACGAGGACGTGTTCCGACCGTAAATCCAATTCACTGTCATAAAAGTCTCTTCCAGTTCGTTAAAAAATCCAGCCTCAAAGGCATTTACGAACATTCTTATTCAATAATCCCCCCCCCCCAACAAAAAAACCTGTAAAAGAACTGTTCGTACACAAGAAGATCCCTAAACCGATCTGCAGTGTGTACTGCAAAATTTGAGTAATCTTATAAAACGCACAGGTCTCTGACACACAGATTTTGGATTAGAAAAAAGATTTGGACTTAAGGAGGAAGATCAACACTACAAAACGGTAGATTAATAACTTCCAGACCTCACGTAATATTATCAGAATTATTAAATGAAAACAGCGGATACGTAGCATACATGAGTGAGTCGAGAAAAGTGTGCACGTTATTAGCTAGAAGATCTCAATGAAAGAGAGCACTTGGTACTCCTAAGTGAGAAAGAAGGTTAAAATGAAGTAAAGCTGTCTGGCTACACGCAACACAGACACTTAGTTGGCCGTGGGG
>NW_019060929.1:192818-221106 GCF_000696155.1 Zootermopsis nevadensis
TTAATCTTTAGAAACTTCGTATCTATTTTCCGTCAGTAACAGTTGATATTCAGGAAGCAACAGAGCTGTGGTATATGAAATTGAAAAGTCACGACACAAATGTCAGCCATTCAGAAAATGGCGCGACATGAGAAATATAACGATGTAAGTTGAAAACTTGCACCTCAGCTGGTGTCATTCAGAACTTCGCGACAGCTGCAGGATGGGAGATGTAAAGATTACACATATGAAATCTCGCCCGTAGGAACGCTTCAATGTAAGGCGCAGACATAGAAAAAGGCAATAAATGTTTGTATAGTAGCCATATTCAATATATTAAATACCCTATTTGTAATCTGCATTATCACTAACATTGCCTTTTAACCACATAGATTTCACAGCGAGCAACTGAGCAATAATTTCGAATACTTGATTGTAAATCTAGTTACCGTGACCTATTTAAATTTAGTACCGCAATATTTGCACGAAATGATTAAGTGAAACTACCTAAACATTAATGTTTCTATTTAATTTCCCATCCACTATATTACAATTAAATGTAGTTATTATAATTTCTGGGACATATTATGAGAAGGAATGGGTTACTGAGTGATATCATCGAAGGCCAGGTTAGAGGAAAGCGAGGACTGGGAAGAAGACTGATACAGCTAACCGACGATCTGAAACAAGGAAAGAAGATGAAGTTTCAGGAGTTAAAACGAGAAGCTGAGAATAGGGTAAACTGGAGAGCTCTTTTTGGGCAGAGCAATGGACCTGTCGTAAGACAGAACACTGAATAATAATTATAATTTGTTATTTGGAAAAGTATTTAATCTACTTCAATTTTGGTCAAATCAGATTGTATTTATGCTTCATCAAAAGGGCATTTATAATGTATACAGTGGCATAGGCGTAACGCTATTAGACATGGCCTTCAGTTTTGTGTGCTGCAGTCTGAGCTATGGCACGGCGTAATAACATACATGAATTTCTTCATATCATTACGCTACAACGGATATACTACGTGGTCGATGTATCACATCATACTGACGTCAAAACACATCTAACTGCAATCAACATAATCAACAAAGCAGATTGTATATAATCTTAGAAGGATAATGTACATTAGACGAAGGCCAATCATGGAACATATTTTGAATTCCACTCAGTAATATAGTTATGTGACCTTAAACTGCCCTGTCGACTACTTCAGGGGCTACAAAAAATGTCTAAAGCCCAGTGGTAACGATACGTACCACCTGCTTTAACAACCAATATTTTTGTATTTTACCCACGAGTATCTATGAGTTTCTGATTTATATATTTAATTAGCTAGTATTGGTTGGTAGACTGGTTGATGATCATTTGTTTTTAAGGGATTCTGGGTCTTATGGGATAATATTTGTGACTGTCTATTTGCAACTTCAGATATTCCCGCCATTCTTGACGGTAAATTTACTACTTTCCAGTATAAAAGCCAATGATTCACGAAAACTGCATTAACCGATTGATGTTTGTAACACAGACAAGTGTTTTCTTCGCGGTAGGAACTGAATGTTTAAAAATTATTTAGATGAGTTTTGGCTTCAGAGGGTTAAATGAGTGTGGCGTACAGATGAATAACTTATCAGGAGGAATCCTATGTGCTAGCAGAAAAATCTGTTCCCGTGCAAGACTTTTATCCAACGTGAGCAAACGGTTCATTTCATGCAACGAGTATGTTTAGCTTTTAAAAATAGAGCGACTGTTGAAACGGAGATGAAGTGTCATTTATGGAGACACGGACAGAATTATAAAACGTTATAGAAAATCTCACTTTAAACTGTTGAAGGACAAACTCAATTTTAAATATTTCTTTCCTTAGTTTCTTTTAAATTTAAATGACTCTATAGCACACTACGAAAAAAATAAATGTGTACTTACTGGGTCGTTTCTTCTTTGTCGTATGTAATCCAACGAGAGTGAAAAACTCACCTGTAAATAAGCTGTGTGTAAGTAAAGTCATATTTAGTTTAAAATAATTCAGCCATTTTCTCAGAAGTCAATAAAAACAAAAACAAACGAGTAGAATTTTTAATTGTCCCTTCCCGTTCTCATCCTTTCATGGAAATCAGTAAACAGCAATAATTATATATTAGTAAGAATGTCGTTCCATCATTGCTGTTGTAATTCTTAACATACAAAAGAATCACACAGGCCTACAATCTGCATTCAACTGAAAGTGGAGATGATCTTTGGGAGAGGCAGTGAGTTGATGGGAAGTTGTAAAGGAATTGTTGTCTCAAATACGAAGAGAAGAAAGCAATATATCTGGACGAAAGATTCTCTGTTAACACTTTTAACAACATGCATATTAACAGTGCAATTAATTTACATCCTTAAATAATTCATGCAATATGTTTTAAAATGCCACAAAGCAAACGCTTTTTCATTATACAAAGCATTAGTGAATGTGCCAAGTTAATATTTATATTATTAAGGTAATCAAACACGGAAAATTAGATGGATTTGACACGTAGCACGAACGGGAGATACGAAAAATAAAATACTTTAGACAAATGTCTAAAGACGAGAGACCACTTAGGAAACATTTACGTACAGTGCAGACTAACAGACCCTACTTGTGGATGTCATGTGGTTTGGATTCATGTGATCCAGTGCAGTGTTCAGTGGAAGGATTTTGCGAACACGGTAATGAACCTTTGGGCCCAATAAAAGGCGAGGATATCTTGATTATCTAAGCAACTGTACGCTTCTAAAACAGAACTTCTTTTACAGACTTCCTTTTTAGTGACACCGATCTTCATCCGATGACATGCCAGAATAATCAAATTATGTCATACTATTAAGTGTACGTCTTCCAGTCACGAAGGTAGGCCTATATAAGAATATTAACCTATACTCTAAAATGTATACAACAAAAGAGTATCAGTTCTTCGTACAAAGAAAACTTCGTTGCTACAGACATGACCATGCTGTGTATAGCAACTGTTACCAGGCTTCCTTCAACTTCTGCCCTCTCGATATATATAACCTTATCTTATTGGTGGCATTCTTAGGAGGAAATAAAGGTGATGACAGTCAACAAGCTGAAGCTGTCAATGTTATGGGTCCAGCTGGCGCTGACAGGAGCAGACAATGGGGAATACGAAGCAAAGATAAAGATGGAAGGGGGATAAATTGACAGAACAGAAACAAACAGAAAAATTCTGGGATCAAATAGGAGCAAGGTACAACATTTGTGCTTTCTTTCATTTAAATATTTTCTAATATATTCTTAACTTACGTCACTCTGCCTCTTCTTCCTTCCTGTCACAGAACTTCTTATTTAGAAACCTTACTATTGGAATGGTATTAATATGTGACAAAATTGTGTAACCGTATAGTCTAGAATTAAATGCCAAAATGAATGTGCGCATGTAAAAGGAGATAGGGATTAGCTCTATCTAGTGGGCCCAACTGTGTAGGAACCTGAAGACGGAGATAGAGTCCCATCTCCGAAACGTCGTTTTACGTTTTATATTTACTAGACGATGGATGATATCCAAAAATTTTATTCTATAGTAAAGTGTATCAGTTATTTAGACTGCCATATTGCCCTATGAACATTCAGCGTTGGTTACAATATAATTAACTGATTTCGAATTTCAAATATCAGGGCATGAAACCAAGTAAAATAAAGTTTCTCTAATTCCGTTCCCAAATTGAAGCCATGCATCTTCGAACATGAGCCACTAAAGTTATACAACATATCGAACAGGCGAGTTTAACAGGTTAACACAGGCAGCAGGCACCAAGTCTGCCTAAGGAATTAGCTTCGAAGTAAGCTTTGGGGAAAAAAAAATGTGTACTTTGGGGAGGGATGAGTTGGTGAAGTGAAAGGGTAAGTTGTATGAGAGGGTGGAGGAGCCAACAAGGTGAAGTTTAGGAAAGGCTTCGGGTGTGTGAGTTTAACGGAGACTGAAGTATGTGGTGTAAGCAGAATAGGCCCAAACCCAATTACGCAATTTGCTATGGGAACAAAATACAGTACTTCTAATTCGAACTGCACTAAACCGCGGTCGTAAACATCGTTCAAACTTTGCTTATAAATTTATTTGCTTTGCGATAGAGTTGTAGATTATGAATGCTGTATGCCCTGAGGAGAAAAAGCCAACAGTAAAAGGCAAATATACACAGTGAAATGTTCAATGCCATCTAATTCTTTTATTATGCAGTCCCCCGCCACCCATTAAAGCCTCTTGTGCTGGTCTTCTTTCAAAAGCTTTGTATGAAAACGCAGGGCTACCGCATTGTATGCTGTGCATTAACCGACTAAGAGCCATCTGCTGGTTTGATCGTGTACAACCTTTGTAAAAAAACATTAGAATGGAGTCCAGCCACGATCAGAAATAAAGGTACTGTGCGGATCTTGGTATATCTGCAGTACCAAAGGTTTTGGTTTAAGTGGATAGGATTGAGTTCATATAATTTGAGATATGTGAGGTGAGTTGTGGAATTTGCTACAAATTAATGCAAGTTGCGTTAACTACAGGTAAAATTTTATGTTGCCACAAAAATTTGCGCCCTGGAAGAAGAAGAACAAAAATGTCGCAATTCTTTATCTATGACGGGCTGTTACTAAACCATGTTCTTTACACTACAGTGAATGTTATTTGGGGGGAGCGGTAGGAAAAGTTTCTCCAGTACTACAAGAAACTGGAATCAAGGAAAGAAAAACACCCTGTTTTCGCTGTCATGTCACGTGGAAAATGAATGAATGGAAATTTATTTTGCCTCCAGAAACATTAATGAGAAATTTTAAATTAAACCATAATTATGTAAAATATCAAACTGAAAGAACTAATGACACAGCTTGTTAATTCGAATAAATAGGATTGAAAATTGTACAGTATATTTAAATGAAAACACAAATCATAAATACGACATTATAAAGTAGATTATACATTAAAATTGTGATAGGACAAGGTCACTAGCTTCCACGTATTCTCAAATTATTTCTCGCAGCCATTTCCCTCACGGCACTGCGCAGCCTTTGAAGTTTAAAAAGTGTCACTAAAGAAACCAAGAAATATTACAGGCTACATTTTATGTAAGAAAAACTGAAAAAAAGTTTTTAGAACTTTTCATAAATATAAATGAAACTTTATAAGACACAAGTGGTATGGGAGTGCGTAGATTGAGAATGTTCTCTCTTTGAGGCTTCCTACTGCAGCGCCTCTGGCGACATTTCAACATTTCAACATTTCAACGTTAGTCTAATAAATCGAGTGCAAATTTTACTGTCATCTTTCTTAAAACCTTCCTGTTTCCGAAGCCTAAGGCGAAAATATTCTATACTTCATAAGAATAGATATGCATGAAATTCTATGCATCGTATCGTCACTTGGATCCCAACGCAGATACATTAATGACCACACCAGACGCTTAACTTTCGCCTTTCGTTATGCTGCGTATACTTTTTTATCTCGTCATATAATGTTTTCGAGTCCACTTTATAAATCAGATTTATTCAAATTAACTTGCTCTTTTAACGCACTGTAACACAAAGACCATGTAAAAATTCAGTTCCTTCCTAAAAGAAACACAAAGCTTCTCCATTAGAAAGATCAACAGGTTAATAAATGCTGCTTAGGGACACACACGGTTTATTCTGAAAATCATAAAAAACCAGCACATGCAATCTGTGGGTTAAATGCAGAGTTACTGAATGTTAAGTAGGTACCACTGGTTCTTAAAACAGTGAAACCTAATCACGTGTCCTTCCGCTGATGCCAAACGGAGAACAACGGATTCATTGGAATAAGAAAGAGGCACGACTGTTCAACGTCTCATTCGAAATGTTTCGTTTCTTGTCCCTCCCTTTATGGATATTCGGTGACTACTTAGAAGCATCTTGCTTCTATTTGCCTCAATTTTCAACTCATGAAATCTTTCCTCAGTACACAACAATACGATATATAAAGCTACCGTATAGTTGCCTCAACATACACGTACAGTCCACAGACCAGGAGAAAAACCCTGCTAGGAATGCGATATACGCGCATGCGCAAGATTTCGCGGTAATGACGACCCATCCTAAAAGCATTCGTTCCACAACCACTGAACGAACAACAGATAACAATCTTTCATGTGTTCTAATGGGTACAGCTTTAAGATTACCTCACAGTGGCATAGTGATTTAATCTAGAATATTATCGCAACATCCGCGGAACACATTAGAGGTAAACTAATTACATGCTACTCTTAACTGCTTGATGTTTTCAGTCTGTGTGTAGTAGCGTAAAACTCTGACGTATCACACTTCCCACCAATAGCAGCCCTCTAGTCCAGCTGATAAGAAACATTCCCTCTGCACCGCACCAGAAACGACTTCCACCCACACGACTTTTCTCCTGGTCTGTGGATAGTACTTACTACACCTGAAACCTAAGTCAACGTGCATCAAGATACAGCAAACACCTCAACTTACCACAGTTACCTCCGATTATATTAATCTAATCCATCTACAAACACTACTACACAAATACACAAAGACCTGACCGATCATTAGCTGAGTGGTATACCAAAGTTTTAATTCCACTTTACTACACCTGAAGTGATTTAAAGTGAAGTGCAATTTCATTAAACATATCCGCTGCGAATTCTGTTGGGTTCAAGTTTTAAATTTATTTAACTAGTATTTTAAATCATGAACCACGAGGGGGATTTATATATGAGACCTATGAGCAACTTCTATCCCACTGCATGGGAATTGCATGAACAACACACAATGCACCAGGCAGGAGAGTTTTCAAACCCTGTAATTTTAATTTATAAACGATACAACTAACAACCCAGCCCAAAATTGGATACGGAAAGAGGTTAAATTTATTACGTAGGTTATTTTGAGGTGTACCTTTACAGAACACAATACCTGTCTACATCTTACAAGGTCTACGTTGAATAAAATAAATAATAATAATAATAAATAATAATAATTTATTTACATTCCATGGATCCATAAGACAGTCAGGTGACAATAGGATGTGGAAAAAGTCATAATAATAAAAATAATACAATTTTATTTTATTTAGTGTTCTGTCTGACGACAGGTCCATATGAACAGGATCCTTCGATCCCTTTCTCGGACTGGGACCTGTTCATATACGTTCTTGGCAGATGATCCAGAAGTGGTTTGCCATTGCCTTCTTCTGTGTGTGAATGGAGTAATTATTGGGATGCCACGGAGAAACCGGGAAGCCCCCGGAGGAAAACTCCGTGTTGCCTAGACCACGGCCTTGCCCAATAATACAATACATATTATAAAGTACAATTCGTACTATTATATAAATTTCACATAATACAAACAAAGGGCTCACCTAAAGTAATAAGTTACAAATACATCTACCCATTACACATAAGAAAAATTTATCATTTATTTGTAAACAACATAAATTCATTGACAGAGTAAAAGAAGTGTGTAATTAAGTATCTTTTTAATGCTACCTTAAATTGCTCCTTCTTATTTACAAGACTTGTGAGATTTGATGGTAGACTGTTGAAAATTTTGATTTCTGCATAATATGCACTCTTCTGAAAACATGAGAGGTTGGCAATTGGTCTATGAAGCCGATTTTTATTCCTTGTGTTGACACTGTGTATAGCAGAATTAGTTTGAAAATGTTCTTCGTTATTTTCAATAAAGTTCATTAACGAGAATATGTATTCACAAGGTAGAGCTAAGATCTTTAATCTCTTAAACAGCCTTCTACATGAAAACCTAAACCTATTTAATCGGCAACTTAAGATAGGAAGTAACAGGATACTGGAGAAAACTGCACATTGAGGAGCTTCATAATTTGTACTCATCATATTTTAATCAAACCAATGAGGAAGAGATTGGTGAACCATGGAAGAGACAAAAATGTATCCGAAGTTCTGTATGAAAACCTTGAGCGAAGAGGGAAAACGAAATCTATGGATGGTTGGGACGATAAGATCCATATCTGTCTTATCAACATACAACGTAAGAATTGGATTCATCTGGCTCTGAAGTTTAGTGGCGAACATTAATGAACACTTCAGGTTGTAAAAGTGATAGGGAATTTCGGAGCGAGATTAATCCAGCCCACACTTTCATGCTTTATTTAAAGACGATCAATTTGTATTTTACCTTCTCCATGTAGCCATATTCTTTTCAAACTTGGTATCTTCTCTTGAGACTTCAATAAAATTCTGCTTGTGTACACATTTTACTTCCAACATCTGAAATATGCCCCGTCTTTCCTAACCTCTTTGATATTAAACGTGTACAAATCATGGAGTCCTTCTTTGTGAATGTAATACGTATACTCCATCCCCTACATTTTATCTCTCGGATAGAAATATTATGAGTGTTTACCTTATTTACAAACACTTCCAATTTATGATGTACGAAGCGAAGCTTTCGCGGAGACTGAAGTTGAAATGCTCTCGGGCTACAAGCTGCGTTAGGTGGCTGAACGGCGAACAAATCATAACTTCTGCCAACGCTTCGAGAATCATCTCTGTTCTGCTGTCGCGTCCAGAAGGCCGGGCCAGCTAGTGCAAGCACGTGACCTCAACCACCAGTTCCCATTGGCCAGCGCGAAACAAACAACGGACAGGGACGAGCTACCAGCAACACCATTACTCCCTGCCGTTCACCACCAGGTCCCATCAGCTAGCACGCAACAATGGAACGGACTGGTTACCCAGCAACCCTGACGATGAGAGCAGACATGGTTCTCGAAACGTTGACAGAAGATATGGTTTGTTCATCGTTCGGCCACCTGACGCGGCTTGTAGCCCGAGAGTATTTCATCAACTTCCAATTTATGTTCTCCTCTCAAAGTATAGGACCAAGTTGCATATGAAATACCCACAAGATGATTACTTCATCACTGACAGCAAAGAATGCTTATATATCTAGTCCCCTGGGATACCACATAAGACGAGCTGCAGGCAATACAAACATGGCAGCCCCGTTTATGTGTTTCACAGAGAGGAAGACAACATAATGTAACAACATTTAGATCTTGTCAATAGATATCCCTCTATGATGAAGCACATCGGCCTGCGGTGGCTTACCAGAGGACACTACAGACAGGGACTTGCAGTGACAGGCAGCGCTCCTCACAATTAAGAAACTAATTATATTTCTAAACCTAATTAATTCCATGGAGAAGATATCTTCTTTAGAAGCTTATGGTACACTCAGCTAGTTACGAAATCACCTGAATTTTATGCAACCCCTAAAGTCTATTACCGTGTTTATAACAGCCCGTCTCCAGTAGTTATCCAGCGCCAGATGAATCCGATCAATGCCCTCTAACCATTTTAACCACTAAACTCTATTAGAGCCGTTTCACACTGTCGACCAGTCGGTGAACGACCACTAGGTAGAAAAGCTAAGTACGAGCTTACACACGAGGGCGACAGCGATCAATGGCCGCCGTCGACCAACAAGCAGTGAACGACGCACAGGAGACCAACGACCACGAGATACATAGATGGCAATCACGTGCTCACATTGCGGGAGACTCAGTCAGCGACCAGAGCTCAGAGAGGTGACATATCCATTGTTTCTTGTTCATGTCACTCAAGTGATCAGTATATCATGAGTTTTGATGTTGAAAGATTTATTTCGACTGTAGAGTCACGAAGAGCCATTTCGGACCTTGCAAGTCCCGATTATGCAAACAGGGAATTTCCTGTTTCTATCAGTGGAACGAATTTTTATCATTATAGTGATCTCCTCGATGTCCATACTGCTTGACTGCTTCCAAAGTACTGAAGCTGAGGCCTCTGTCTGCGCTGGTCGCCCTGCTGGTCTCCTCGTTTGGCCGTTGGTCGTTCAGCGACTAGTCGCTGGCGACCGGTCGACAGTATGAACGGCTCTTAGAGAGCGAATGGCAGATAAAGCTGGTCCAACATAAAAGTGTGGTAAATTATTATTTCTTTTTCACAAGTTTAATTACGGACACTATCGTCTTATATTAGGCTAAATTTTAAAGCGTTAATTAATATTTATCACTGTGGATGTATTATAAACACTGTGAAAGCGTCCGAGTATTACTACGCGCTACTGTTCCCAAGATTTTAGAAGTGGTACTGAAGAATCTTGCCTATCGATTCAGAGACCTTCGAAATGTGAACCACTATATACGATAATCGATAGGCTGTTATTAGTGTCGAGGAGACTTAACTGTGAAGTACACAGTTATTGTTTCTGGTTAAATTGCGTATATGAACACAAGTTAGGAAATGCATGCATAGCTTAACAATTGTAATCAGAAATATCACGGTGATTGTAACATGGCCTCGGTGGTTATAATAGGGATGAACAGTGACATCGTGATGATGCTGACTATTATTGATACAACGATGATGATATATGTGATTGTATTTATCAAGATGGTAATTTCCTTCTGGAAATGAACATACCTATATTACATCTGAATTGTTAATACACATTTTATGGAAACTGTTTTTAAGTAATTAAAATAAAAACTTTATGAAGTTCACAGGTTTAATTAATCTCTACGCGCAATTCTCCGTTCCAATTGTCAGCTGCACTTTATGTCTGTCTACATAGACTCCACAGCTTTTCCGCATAGCTAGATTTTATATTTATGTCTTCTCGTGGAGAGGGGAACGCGAGGAGAGAATTAAAGCAGGTCATGGGGTGTGTTCCATAATCGGATTAGGATGGATGGCATGTGGCATGCGTAATATCAACCCTTCAGAGGGAGGGGATCCGTAAAGAGACATCCAGACTACATGGGGATATAATTATTGCAGAAAAAGTAGAGAGGTGTAGATTAAGTTAAGGCTGCAGAGGAAGACAGGTGTGGAGAAGTTATTAAGTTAGAAAACCGAGTGTTGTCCCTTGTGTTGCACAAAGGAGAACGTCTTAAACTGAAGCAACTAATGAGAGAAGACAGCCCGAGGCGTGGATTCTACAGAGAGAAATTCGAGGGGAAAATGGCTTTCAGGACGAGAAACTAAGTGAAGTAGGAAAGAAAATCTATTTTATAGAAGGAGATAAATATTTCGTGCTGTTTCTACGTCCAAAAAATGCCTACCCTTTTTACCTATCACGAGGGAACAGTGACAAGAAGATATCGGATGAAGTTAGAAGTCTATTTCTATTTAAATGCTTAAGTAAATGAGGACCTGTACCCGTAACACTTAAATATATAACGTAATAAAACGTCTCTGAAAGTTTTTTTTATTCCCATTAAATTGTTTCAGATATAACCTCAAAGTTTATAACCTAAGAATACTATTATGAATATTGCTTATTGTCTGAGGTGTTCGTAATATAGACGACGTTTCGGGAGCCAGCTCTACTTTCGAATTCATCACTTTTGACTTTGATGTGAATGGCAACAGTTGAGATCTACTCCGAGACAAATGGGATATTATGCTAATACGCTAAGCACTATATCACCGGGACAGCCCAGGAATTGTTGTCAATTTGTGTTACTCTACACACTGCTTTCCTCCCTATTCTGCAGCAGAAGTATCAGTATTTTGCTCACGTTTGCGCTTCACTGACTGATGACCTGTTCTGTTTTGTTCTTCTGTTGAATACCGATTCCTTTAGCTTCCTGTAGAGAATCATCCCTCGAAAATTCGTCCTGCCTCTACGCTTATTTTTATTAGCATATAAGAAATGTTTCATACATAATCAGTAATGTGCTTACGATATGCGCACTCTTTTAGACAACATAAGAGTCACAGACCAAACACGTACAAGCAATTGCATTTATACTGTAAAATTACAGTGTACAGAAAGAAAGTAGTATATTACACTCCACAGACATTTGAAAAGCCAACCTCTAGGAAGCGAATAAACTCTACAGAATCTGACGTAAACCGCCTGCCTCTATTTTCATGTCTAATACATGTTCTTTGTCCGTGTCTTTAGAAAGTCAGGAAGAAATTTCCAGATGACGTTGAGTCTTCACTGCCTTAAGTTCTCCATGCTAACAGCTACATAAACCAGTCAAACGATCCTACTGATTCTTCTCTTCACACTTTCAGAGGTTTATAATAATGAAAAGAAATTTCAGTGACGCTTTATTGATAAATAACGCTCTGTCCTTCTTGTGGTATAAATTGCAAATTAATGTAAGACTACACAAACAAACGCGGTTTTCTGTGTCTGCATTCAACACAGTATATAAAATTGGATACAAGGACTGTTGATCATTAACACGTGGTTTATTAAACTTCGTTTACTTACTTACGTATAGATATACAACACCTATGAATTAATTCCTATTAATTTTTAAATCCAAAATTAACCATTCTAATGGAATGGCATGAGAATTTACATTCAAAATCTTTGCTGACTACTAAAAAGACTGGCACAAAGAGGGATAGAGAATGTATTTATCTCATTAAAAAAAATGATCCATTCTGTACCACCATTAAACAATTATGCATCCTGTCGTAAAACTTCACTAACTACCAATTACTTATGACAGGTTTAACATAAAAAACACCAGCTCTGATTGTCATTCGTCTGAATAGCGCGTGATCATCTTCTATGTTTGAACGGATTTGAGGACCGTTTCGTGTTAACGGCATACGGACGGTCTCAAAGCGCAGAGAGAACTAGAAAAGGAATTTATTTAGTGGGAGGATAAGAAAAGGATGTCCTAAAAGTTTATGTGAAGGGGTTCAAGATTGATGACGATTTTAAAGAAACACCAGAGGGCGGGACTGAGGACATGATTTCTGTAATGGCAAACGTCATCTCCTTCGCGTCTCTTCATAAAGAACCAAAGGAAAGCGAAACCGATGGCTCTGAAGTTTCCAGCACAGTCAATTGTATGCGTCGATACGTCTGATTGCTTCAATTCTATTAAAGAAGGAACAGGGAAACTGAATAACGCAGTGGAGTTTCAAAAAGCAAGGAAAAGCGTGTGGATCGCTGAAGATGGTGATCAAGACCCAGAGAATGAAACAGTAATACAGGGTAACAGAAACAAAGAGAAATGAGGAAAGGTAAGATATGTAAAGAAAACAGACAATCGGAAGAAAAATTAAAATTAAACGAGACAAACAATTGAATTTGAACATAAAGGAACAGAAGGAAATAAAAGAGAAATCAAAGAGATGAAAATATAAGAAGAAAAGAATATGGAAAACAAAGGACAAGGAGAATTTTAAAGAAGGAATGAGAAAAGAAAAACAGAGAAACAAAGAGTGAATGAGAGAATTAAATAAAGTTTATTCACAAAGCTCTATACAACGAGTGGAGGGAAAAGCGCGAAGTTATAAAGTAGAGATAAGTCAGTGTTACAGGATGCTAGTTGACCTTGAAGCATCTGTCCACATTCAGAGAGTATGTGCAGCAGCGCACATGATACGTAAGTAACCGTACACTCTCTGCTCTAACTAGTTTACATTTTTCATTTAGTTCAAACACCTTACAAACGGCATTCAAAGACCTCTTAACGTACCACAGATATATAATTTAACATACATTTATGCAAAGGCACTGTCTTAACTCTACGGGTCTATGTCCCCTTTTTTAAGGCCTTTCGAGAAGGAAGTTTATCTGAACTGGAGATGCATTCCACTTGTAGCGAATTCACCAAATTCACGTCATTGAATCTGACCACCTTGCGATGACACACAGATTACGTTATTCTCAAACGAAATTATTCAGTTGTAATGTCCCTGACCGGGGAACGCGTGTTAAATCTAGTTAATCGATTTGGAGTAAACTTTAATTAAAACGTTAATTTTGTGCCCTCCAGTCGATTGTATGTCAAATTAGTGTGCTATTCTGAGAACAGGCAACCTGGTAATTAATTGCACTGACCCACCCCTGTGCGTCCATGTCCCCGAATTACCCATGCTGCATCACGGAACGGTAGTGGTTCTCGGGTCTCTCAGAAATTAATTGAAGAAGGTAGGTTACGCATAGATTATGATAGCAAAGCCGGGTCACTCCCACCGTGTTCACTACTTTTATGTCTCATTTCTTACCCACGTGTAGCTTGCTGGAACACGTGTGGGGCTCCATTTGTACATCCAAACATTTATCTACACGCGTTCTACCTAAAAATTAAGTTAATATACTCTCATATGTTTTTAACATGTGGCATTTCAGTGATAAATGGTCTCTTGTCCCAAGGAAACAACAAAGACTGAGAAATGTTTGAGAGCAAGGTTCTGGTCTAAGAAAGACGGAGAAACAAGAGTATGGAAAGAATTACATAATGAGGGGCATCATAATGTGTTGTCCTTTCCTCATCTCGTTACATGAATTAAATTTAAGAAAGATGAGATGGAACGAACACGCAGAAGAGAAGTAACGGGTACAAACATTTCGTCCGAAAACCCGATGTAAAGCGACAGTATGGAATACATCGCCATAAATTAGTGGAAAATTTCTTAAAGAAATACGGTTCGAAGATGTGGACTGAATTGAACTGGTTTATGATGAATAGAACAGCTATCTCAATGCAAATGGCAGCGAACGCAAGAAGCCATGAAAGTGGTTAAATTTTTAACCAGCTACGAAACCACCAAATTTGTAAAGAGCATCTGGAAATATACAATTAATTAGCAGGTCTGTAAAGGTGAGAAAGGATTTACAAAAATTGTCTACGTGTTCTGTTTCCTTCCGATCAGGTTAAAAACTTGTCCAAGTGATTTAAAAGTTTAAAAAAACTGTGAAGATGTGCGCAATTTCTTTCACTTCGGTTTAAAACCCGCCGTATAAGAATAAATATGTTAGATAAAACTGGATAGCATCTACATTTTCATAAAATTATATATTCGTAATTATTAACGTACAGATTAATTACCAGCACGATTGTTCCACAGAACGTGTTCAGTATACAACCCGCACAAACTTCACTACCTTTATATTAAGAGATCAGAGAAGTTTGGGGTCAGAAAGGAAGCCTCTAACTTAGTGTCGAGTGTATGAGAATGTCCTGCATGGACTGTGACAGATAAGTGGAATATTTTTTATCAAAACGTACCAAAGAACTGAAAAGAGAACCGGCAGTACTCCCACTTCATCCATCAAGAATATAATTTGGCGTCATCTAGGACTGAAACCTGGTCTCCGCGGTGAGAAGCCAGCGTCCAGCCGCCTGACCTATGGCTCCGCCTAACACTAACACTTATATATATATATGTTGTCTCAAAAAGATATATATAAAGTAGTAACTTTGATGGCCGTCTGTCTGCCAGTTGTTCACCGCTGTCAACCCTACCACGAAGCTAACAGTGGTCATTTTTAACACTTACACTAGGTTTAGTTTATTAAAATTTATTTATTTCATTCACTGAATTGTGCGAATATATTTTTGTAATATCCTATATTTATGACTCCTGTTAACTTAGCTGAGGTATTACAATCTAACTTAAAATAATCACAGCTATCTAACACTATCCATTAATCAGCCATAGTCATTTCGCTTTATTCTAAAATTCAGAAAGCATCGTTAAATATAGAATTGATAACCTCCGACAGTTAATACAGCATTGTAAAATAATCTAATATACAAACAGTAGAGTATGTATAATCTACATGCTTTGTGACAACAGCTTCTCTGTAGTTTGGACGGATAAAACGTATTTTCCTGCTTGGTATGCTTCACTGCGCGACTCCTCCCGGAGGACCAAACCGTGCATTCACGTTTTCGCTATTTGGACCCGTGCTGCTTGCCAATGACACACTTGCTTCGAGGAAAGAGACGTCGAGATTAGTCTTCGAGACAATCGCTTCTCCGTTCTTCGCCTGCGTAAAATCATCGCTGACTTAAGTCGTGTATGCACTGAGCACCGTTGAAGCTTAAGCATCTTTGCACCTTAATCGGAATCTCAGAATCACAAATTTATCGATCGGTTGACACTCATCATCCTTTATAAGAAACTCGCGTCTGCCTTCTGCAAACAATCCTGAACAGCTTAAACTTTCAAAGCATGAAGTTCGTCTAAATAACACTTAAAAACTAAGTTACTGCCTAAAGAAAATAATATAATGCTCTCCCACAACAGATGAACTGTTTACCGGAAATGTTATTGAAGGAAATATCACTGTTTATTCTTAAAATCAAGAGAATTCCATAAATATAATTAGTAAGTAAAATGCAAATTTGTTTATGTTCAAGCAGGTTGTACTATATATCAATACCAGGAATCCATTTGCCCAGTTGCACAAAGTCGTAGTTAGCACTGAAACATTACCATTGCCCGTTGAATATCGAAAAATTGCTTGTTGCTGTCACATAACTCGGTGTGATTAATCCGTTTCTGAGGGCAAAGAATTTTGAGAAGGTAACATTCTCTCAGCTGAACGATAAATATATAGCATTTTATAGAACCGGATATTCCACGGCCTCTTAAAAAGAGCCCGCTATTTAGACCTATTCTGAGCCAGTTGAATCCTCTCATAACATTGATTACTATTCATCGTTATATTACCCTCTGATATACGGCCTGGTACTAACATGCAATCTGGTAATTTGCTAACAAAAGAATATCTATATATTGAGCAGAACCACCAAATTTCAACATTGTCGTGACAAAAGACTCACACTGAACAACATCCTGTGCTATTGCAGAAGATCGGTTTTAATATTATATCTTCTAGTTCGTCAATTTATGATCACCCCACGGATGTTTACAGCCAACATTTTTTCAACTTTTGTTAAGATGGAAAATTCTTTATCTATATCTGTTTGTTGAGAACTAATTAATCACTCGATCTAGATATGGAGATAAACACTTACAAACTTTGTGTAAATAATTTCTTCGTTCGCCATTAATTACATATTTGAAGACATCCGAAAAATGTACTATAGCTGCAGTCTATGCAATCGGACATTTTCACATGCGTGCAGCATTAGAATGTGTAATTAAAACGTCTGTTAGCCTCACCATCTTACGAAAGATCTTCCCAGAAACAATTCCTTTCTCTTCCCACAAATATTTCTGATCGAGTATTTAATTACAATTGTAAAGCAATCCAATTCTACGTTGAGAGCTCAACGTGGGTAAAATGAAGTCGACACTAGCGATACTCTGTGCTCTGAACCCTTCACCGCCACACAAAAGATAATGACATTAGACCGGACCATAAAGGTTTCCACTTCAACCAGTAATTCCCATCGTTATGCTCTACGAGTCAAATGTTCTAACAATTTGCAGTTATGGAACTTTCTCCGAGATGGCATCAAATGCACGCGTGTTCTAAACTGTGTTAAATACATAGATATCTGAACAAGACAATGTTTCAGATAGACGATACAGACAATTATCAGCGAGCCATATAGTATATTCAAAGTATAAGCCAGACAGTAATGTTAAAAGTTACTGGCTGGAAAACTGAGGTATATTCCAAATAATGAAAAATGATTTTTTATTTTACTTTGTCCATCGTCTGTATTATAAAGTTATAAAACTACGAGATTTCAGAAGCGTCTATCTATTGGATCCCTGGTCGATCCTCAGACCTGAACATGACCCTCATTGATTCTAATGATTTTATCACCCCAGCTTATTGTTGCAACAATGAACAAACAAACAATGTTATGTTTGCCAAGCTACGAGCGGTGTTTTTCCAGTGTTTTATGTCACAAAAGTAAAATCCTGGCGAATCACCACACATGTCATGTTATGCGTAAACTTGCTAACTTTTCCTCGTATGAAACAGTTTGTAAAAGTACTGCATACAGGGATGTACAAACGGATTAACTGGCTGATTCTAGCTTCATTTAACAATGTAATTGCATATTCTGTGTGTTGCGGAAATGCATAACATTGTTAACGATAAACTATAAAATATGCGAAATTAAGCTGTGGCAACTTCCTTTCATAAACCACGGTGGTCTAGCGGTTAGAATGCTGGCCTTGTAATCCTGGGGTCTCGGGTTCGATTCCCGGCGGTGCCCGAATTTATAACCTGTGTTGGGCAAGGCCGTGGTCTAGGCAACACGGAGTTTTCCTCCGGGGGCTTCCCCGGTTTCTCCGTGGCATCCCAACAATTACTCCATTCACACACAGAAGAAGGCAATGGCAAACCACTTCTGGATCATCTGCCAAGAACGTATATGAACAGGTCCCAGTCCGAGAAAAGGATGGGAGGATCCTGTTCATATGGACCTGTCATCAGACAGAACACTAAATAAAATATATAAATAATAAACTTCCTTTCATCTGCCATCCTGAAAAGTGTAGACAGACTGAAGACAATCACAACAGATATTTGAGTCTATAACATCCATAATACGAAGCAGGATGCTAACTACTACACAAAGACTTTCGGAGGGGAGAACGAGAAGCAATGTAAATCAACGAGCCGTGTATCTCGTGGAATATAAAACAGCGGGACAAAAATAAACGGTAATAAAATTAAATATGAGTCAGAGTGAATAAGAAGCATGTGACATCCTACTTGACACCCAGAGGTAGGTGAAGAGAGCTCAAGAGATTAGCTGTGAGACAAATATTAAGACTTCTGTTTCTCTGTCTCTAATCCGTCCCTAATGTCACCTCAATCACCGCTCCTCTCACTGAACGCTGAACCCAACCCAACAAATCAGCAGCAGCAGCGTCTAACAAGGCAAAGGTGTCAGAAGCCACAAGCTCTTTTATTTATACTTGATTACGTCCACTGGAATCCCGCTCTCGGAGATCCCTAAATACCGCGAAGGAAGACGAAACTTGTTCCTAATACAGATTTCCACGCATTATGTCTTCGACACACCTGTTGTTCACAGCTTGATCAGAACTTGTGGACAGAGCGAAGCATTCTGGACCAGAACTCACAGCAAGAGATCAGTAACAACCATCAGATTAAAACTAAGAAATATCCAACATTATTACTTTCGGCTTTTCTTTCTCCAGCATTCGGTTTAAATTGCGTTTCTTGAACTTCGAATTACAGAATTAGTGAATAAAATGGAAATGAGAAAACCCACATAAAACCTTATTCATACTGCTGTTCTCCGGGCCAAAATATAAAGCCGTGATCTCCCGAACACGAAGCAGAGTGCTGACGACGGAGACGTTTGGTTAATATAATCGGTTAACTTCAAGTTACAGAACGAGACTTAGTTGGAGCTTGATATTAATAATTTATATATAAGAAATAATAGAATAAACTAAATTCAGCATTCTAGGATTTCACATTCTCACGGCGGTGAGTTTGAAAGGCTGTCTTCTGCGGTATAGAGCCGTGGCGCCTAGTAAAATTCTACCAACTATTCAGAGGTCCTTGCTACATCCCAGAAGACAGAAATCTTAAATTCAGCTCGTTCAGGACATAAACGAACATCAGATTTTCTTTAATACGGAGATGAATAATCGAGTGCCATAACCAAAAAAAATCCTTTGCCAGCTGAGCAATTACCAGCTTTTCAAAGAAGAACCTCTGCTACAGAAGTAATTAGTTGGCTGGTAAGTATGTTATAAATGAACGTGGATAGTTTCCCAAGAAAGGTTTATAAACGCATAATTATGTGCGTAATATATCGAATCCATGTACACATTACAGATGCGTAGAGTTAAGATCAAGTTTACTGTCTGAAATGTGATTATGTAACTGGGAAGCTGGATATGACGCAGGTCGTGTAGCAGGTTGCCTATAATAAATTCTCTCCCAGCTCCACCTCAATTAGCCTAGCAGGTGACGGGCTTATTATTGCTCCTAGACAGAGCAAGAGTGCCTGGTTAGCCTGCCAGGCTTTACTGAATTCTAATGCTATCACAGCACAAGGTGTTAAATTGCACTTAAATACATTACACACAGGCCTATTGCTTTTATTTTGCGATTTCGTAAACTGTACTGACCTTAAAAGACGGGGAGCCAGAATTGTTGCCTATTCAAGCGAGACGTGTGGGTTCTTACAAAGAGCATGATGAGACGTTAATCAGTATATGGGACAGAAAGGTCCTAAGAATAATTTTGGGTCAGTAGAGAAAAATGTGTGGAAGATAAGTAGTAGTAGCAGGCCGCTTCTGGGTTACTGCGTTGTTTAATCTTGTATAAGTTTTTCGACGTTTCAAAGGCCACTGCTGCCATTATCATAGCAATCGCCCTGCGCGAATCTGCATTGCAATTAAACTCAGAATTAGCTATGACTTACATGTGACGCGTACAGTAGGAGATTTTAGATTTATCTGAATATATTATTACGTAAACTCTAATTTTTTTGTTAACAGAACGAAGGAGTTGAGAAAAAAGACGAGAACTTGTATATTTACAGGATCCTGAAGAACCGACTTGCTTTGAGGTTCGGCCGAGGTGAGAGTGTGCGTACTACGGTATTCCAGTCACGCAGCCTCTGGCCTGCTTCAATCTCTCCAGCCTCATATCACGTTATTTAACTCACAAAGCCAGCCGTCAACCACAGCGCAGCCATTTCAGAGACCACAATAAATAAGGATACTGAAACATAAGGGATTTGTATTCTATTGCTCAAGTAGACGAACTGCAGGACAGCATGCGAAGTGACGTTCTGTACTGTGGCGGTGAAATATTACAATTTCGTGTGTGTTGGAAAGAGACGCTATATAAAACCGATATTTGTAATAGTGTGACTTCACGAACGTTAGCATCTTGAAGGCACAACAGAACTCGCCACTGGATACGATCACGAGCAAGTTCCGACTTCGTGCAATCGTCACAACGTATTTTCCAAAGTTCCAGCTTAATGATGACTTCAGACTTCCTCCGAGGTTTTGCAATTACCAGCTTAAAGTTAGAATGAATTTCACGCAACAGAGTCCAGGTGAATATATTTCACACATACTTTCTTTGGGACTGATTTAACTGTTACAGTGTTCTATCATTTATACTGGATGTTCTAAGCAGTTTACTCAGTGGTGGATTTGCAACACTGTATGCATTCCTTATTTCGTCAATGCGTGCTACGCATGCCGCCAATCTAGGATGTCTTTACTTAATTACCCAATCATTTGACAATGAATATAAAGCCGTTTGAAACTAACGTTCGGACAAAGGGTCGTGCGTTATTAAACAAATCGAACACTGAAGATTGTTCGTTAGAATTCCTCGATATAAATTGTGTGAACGGGCTAATTAGAATCACTTTTACACAAAAAACTAAATAATTACACTGTTTTGTATGGGTGTGAAACCTGATTATTTACTGTAACAGCTGTACAAGGACAGCCTTAAGGAAAATACAGGGATCTATTTGTAAGAAGAAAGAATTAACAAGGGGGTGTAGAAAATACAAAAAGATTAGGCTCATTAATTTCTATTATTCGTAATATATTATAAAGATCATCAAATGAAGAGGAAAATGGAAAGGACACGTAGCACGAATGAGAGAGAGTAGAAGTCGATATAAATGTTTCGTTGGAAAACGTGATGGGAAGAGATAAACTTTGCAGACCTAGGGGGTAGGCGGGGGGGATAATATTAAATAAATAAAACATGAAAGCGTTGACTGGATTAATGTGGCCAAGTAGCGAGATCTTTTAAAGACAGGTGAGAAGTCTCTTTCTACCAAAGTTGAGGAAATATTCGCTCCTTAAGAAAGACACTGCTCCTTAATGTTATTTAGAATCGAGAATAATCCGTGATAGCTGAAGAAGAAATAAATTTCTGTAAATTCCTTTAAAACTCGGAGTCGTTTTAGTAAGAAACTGATGCACAGGTTAAATCGACTTTCTGATAAGAGAGCTGACGCCTGGCTTTGTCGACGCCTCAGTGCATTACAACAATCCCGCCCGCCGTCTGCCTCCAGGAGCTAATCTACTTTGCGCGCTGCCTACAGTCTGGCGGAATGAAATATGCTTCAGTAATAATGCAATGCAGTGGAGTGTAAGCACAGTCATACCTGCCAGCGTATTGATTGCCGGACCAGCTGCACGGACTGTGGTTATGCACCTCAACACCCACAAAGCAGGCCGTCCACCAATTGACGCCTCTCTGATTCAGACACGCACGCACAGACACACACATCAGCAGGTCCGAATGCCTACCCAACCGCTCGCTTTGAATCAATTATTCACAAATAATCGAATTTTACGAGAGGTTTCTTTACAACTTGAAATCAGTGTTTAATGACACAGCGGAATAAAGGACAAAGCATCTATAAAATCTTCTCGGGCAATCAGCCGCGTCAACTAGTTACCGTAGTAAACCGACGTTTCGGAAACCAACTCTGTCCCCATCATCAGGGTTCTGATGTGACTGGATACCTCGGAAGTCGCCTGCCGACCTTACTGATTGTACTCACCGGGAAAGTTTCAAATCCGACTAAGCATCTACCTAACCACTCGCACAACAAACTAAATTAACTTCCTTCAGCCTTTCTGGTTGTAAGAAACGTCTTCCTGTGATCAATAAAAGAAAATCTAAGCTCAAATTAGCTTCAGACAGTTAATAATGCATGTTTCTACATTAAGTATCTGAATATAAATTTTCTTGAACTCCCGAAGGTAAAATGCAGCTGCCCTGTTTTAAGAATCTTTGTAGATTTTAAAGTAATAAATCATGCTACTTAATTGTTTATCTTATATCTGCTGTTTTCATAAATAAACCTACTACCAATATTTGTTGATACGTCTTTTACTTCCAAGGTTGTCATGACTACCATTTCTGTTTACTGCTCTAATTGGAACACAGGCTTTCAAACAAGCTTTATTAATCCACAAAACAATCTTCCACCCGTACTGAAGTTGATTTATGAATTCAAATATAAACATGACATGTAAAGACGAGTTCAGCAGTAGAATTCCTTTGAACATAACTACTATGTATTTGAATGTTTGTAATTCCCAAAGCAGATGGTTCAAAAGACAGCGTCTGAAAACAGGCAACTATTTACAAGATGCAAGAAATCCTCTGTCGATATTGGTTAAGCAATATATTACTCATAAAGTCACAGTTAAAGCAGACTGTGGAAGTCTAATAAGAATTTCCTTCCTTTCTTATGTGCCAGCCATTGTGTATGAATTGACTACACAGTAAATCAATGTGAACATTGTATCTTTCTGAACTCTAAGGTTGTTTCGTAAAAGTAACACAGAAAGTCCACTCTCCTCAAAACATCTCTAAGGGGGCTAAATCGAAGAGAATTATAAGGGCTTGCTATGAGCATAAATAGACAGAGTCAGAAATTTGTATAAAACTTTAGTCGACAAAACCCTCAAAGTAAGAAATGACACAGAGACCATAAGCATATATGGGAAAATAATATCAATAATAAAAAATAATATCCCTAAGGGCGTATTCAGAAGCAATGTTTAAAAATAAATTTGATAAAGTACTTCCTCGTTTTATACCATTTCGAATACAAAAGTATTTTGCCTACATGGCCATTGGTACATAATTTTATTTTAACACATTTCAATCGGATTTACCAAACTCAATGAAAATCTTATAGACCTACATACAATAGTCTACTTCTTTCCTAACTGAATCATATTCTTTCTTACAGCCTACAAGCAACTTAAAATCCGTCCTATTTTAATTCTATTTTTCTCCAGCACATGACGCAGGCAGAATATCTTATCAGCAGTTGATAGATTACGTCAAATTCCACAGTGATAATCCCCAATTATTTCTTCTTCACACAAACTTTATTTTGAGAGAAGAATTTTGGATTAGATGCCCTTGTATCATGCTCATTTTAAGATACTGATATCCAAATCGCTTGAACTTTGCAACATATCGTAGCTTTCCAGATATTTAAGGTAAATTGCTTTTAAACGCATGCACAATTCCAAAGCTTCGTACTCAACATAATCGCAACGACCCTCCTTAACTGCAAGTTACCTTCTCCGTTCGCAAACTTATGATACATTACGCCGTAATACTCAGTTAGCAAAACGTACCTTTCGCAACCACTTAAACCTCTAAAATTCATATATCATGTACCATTTACGACAAGAGTCAGGCTTTTCGACGATATTATATGTTAAAAAACAGAGATATTTATCTTTGTTAGAATGACAATGAATTCAATGGAATATTAGCTTCTGACTTTCATTACGATTACTGTACAGATTTTAGTGCGGAAGAGATGATAATCAGTGATTTATTTCTATGAAACAAAAAACTGGGAAAGATATGTTCAGGTTAGAATTATTCTAGCAAGAGTTTCTACTGCATTTCATATTCTTTGATTACACGTTCCTTTGTTGTTGTTTTTGTCGTAAAATGACACAACATTGTCTTCGCAGAAGATTAATGGGAGTCGCGAGACAAATAGCATGATGGATGGTGAAATTCTGTCTTTAGGGGCCGGGGAGGCAGCGGGATATATAAAGGTGTCATACCGAAATCTCATGGATCGTCACACAAGACACGATGTTTTCAAGTAGATGTAACACTTGATATCAACATGAACCACGGGCTTTAATTAACCAACTCCACTGAGCAGGATTCCTTTTAATAAACTTATATTCGTTTAAATGATCATAAATTTCTCAACGTCTTTTTCCTTGATCACAAGGACCAGATTATATATCCTATTCCTTGCCAATTAATCCAGTTCATATCTCAAAATCTATTTTTTTGCGATTCACTTTAATATTATTCTCGCAATGATAATTCACGCTGTGTCTCATCAAACAGCAAACTGCCTACAAAAGTTTCGTTGGAAGTTTTGAATCATCCAACGCATAGACACTGTCTAACCACAAGTGACTACCACCTGAAGATGGAAGTCTTTTGGGTTGTAGCGCCGTGTAGTCTGGTAGAAGTTTACAGACGTTTCAGAGATCCTTGATGCCTCCATCGTCAGGGCGATGAGTGCATTACACGGCGCAATAACCCAGAAGACAGCCATCTCCTGATTCATCGTCGTGAAAACCTCAAATTCTACACGACTACCACGTGTTTAGGACATTGAAGAATCTTATTGCTTGCATTCGACTCTAGTCGGATCTTGAGTTTTGCAAGATACAAGGACATGCTTCCAGGCACAACAAAACTTAGTTCTTCCAAGACGACAGGTAAAGATCTGAAAGACATGGTCGTCGCCTGTTTAAGATACTATACCGCCATTTCCAAGTAGACGCTAGAAATTATGTTGGTCAGGACAGAACCAGGTATGCCCTGAATGGAAGTATAGATAGGTATTATACTTGTTGGAAGGGTTTTAAATTCCATGCCTGCGCAATTTGTGTTACATCGATTTAATCAAAATCATATACAGTAAACATTTACTGTTGAATATAGTGCATACTCGGCACGAGTTTAAAGCACCAGGTAAAGGAAATAATCCCTCCATAACGAGGGAAGAAATTCTGTGTCCTTACGTTTATAATTAAATTTCAATACATCAGAAGCAAAGATGATTACAGCAGATGAAGTGCCAAGAGATGTGTAAGAGAGGTATAAAGCAAAGACGTAACACGGCAGGACCAATGTGAATTTGTGCGTCATTAAATCTGAAAAATAAGTGAACATTCTGTGTCTATTATAGGGCAGATACATAACGCACATGTTCATGACTATCCCCGTTAAGATTCACCCATGTCCCAGCTTGAAACATGATCTTCATTTGTCGTTTCTTATAGTCTAACAAGGCAACATCGTTATTACAGTACACTGATTCTAATACTTCATGAATTTTGAAAAGAGATATTCATTTTATACTCCCCTGATATCATACAAGTAATCTTTTGTTACAGGATAAAACTAGCTTCAACAAGCGTGCAGCGTCCCCGAAACCCAACCTTTCCGCCTGTTACATTGCTTCACTGTGTCTACTTATTTCACGTCGAAATGTGACCTCGTTTTGTGCCACTACTGTCATAAAACGTACGCTGGACTTCAGCACACAACAGCGCATGTCAGGTCTGGTGCGTTAGAAAGAATTTAAACTTGACTTTACGAAAAGCGTCAGAACTGTCTTGGGCGGAATGTCTCACTGGGTAATGACGTCATCACATAGTATTTCCCCCGGGATTCTCCGCGTGGTGTAATGGCTTGCTGAGGATTCCCGAGAAATGGATTCCCCGCTGGGACATCCGTCAAGAAACGAACGGAATTCTTCGTTAAGTGGCAACTGTTGCCTGATTTTAAGCAAAATTGCAATTATTAATACAATTCTGTAAAACTCCCCAGTAATAAAATCCATGATAAAATGTTACCCTGTCTGGAGTTCCCACATGCCAACAGACAGACTGATAGGTACGTGATAAGGCTACAAGCGCTTCTTAACTTTTGGATTGGAAAAAGCCTAATGAGGAAGAACGAAATGATAAAATGTAGGAAAACGGCGGAGAAGAAAGAGTGAGAAAAGAAAACCAAAATTAAACAAGAAGAAAAAAAGAAAGGTAGAAAATGTATAAAGAAAGTTCAGTGAGCCAGAGATCGAAGACGTTAATCGATAAGCCACTGATCTCATTGTTGAATGTCGAAACGCTTCATCGGAGAAACGTTTCTCGTTAGATCCGAGACCATACAACTGAGATCATTACTATTCGAGTGTTCGATCATAATGCGAATGCACACGGGGGTTGTTATCCAGCACACTAACAGCCTCTCCAGCCGCTCGGATCCACAAACTGGATTCCACATGAGCGTCAGAACAGAACCGCAGATCCATCCACAGGCACAATGGCCCTTGTAGCTCTTGTCCAATTTTATTTACTATTGGTTTCTTTCACGACGCTTTCGGTAGACCAGATTTTATATATAAATACAAAAAACAACTTTGTATAATGGAATGATTGATAAATAATAATCTGCGAAAGATGTGGAAGAAAACGGTAGTATCCGAATTTCTAGGACAACACAAATAAATCGCCAGCTATAATATTCACACCTTCAGTTAATACAAAAATCTAGAATGACTTCAGCCCTTCCCTGCACGGTTATTGCAGTAACATAAGATGTGGTCTGACTTGGACGGGTGACCATTCTACTTCTCTGAAAAATTACAATTCGGAACAGCTTTATTACGGACAAATAATTTATGGCAATCTCCTACAACCCCACATTGACCATTCTAAATTGATTTTCCATTTCATCAAATCTGAAGGAAGCAGCAAGTTCCTTTAAAACATGTCAAATTTATAATTTTTAGGACTTCAGCATAATCTAATACAAAATAGGCTTTGAGAGCTTATTTGTCCCTCTCTTCAGCCACCGGCCAACGTTTACCGGGAAATTATTTATCTATTTAAAATACACATAATTATGACGTGAATTCCGTACAGACGGATGGCTAAACGGTCCAGTATCCCAGATCAGAATCTATAAACATGACTGACATTAAGTGGTGTTCTATATTTGTGGGCAAAACTTGATTTTCACACAGTCTGAGAGCATTAGCGGAAGAAAATTGCTGTTTTCTAAGTTGTAGTGCCCTGTAATCCTATAGAAGTTTATCATATTTTCAGAGGTACTTAATTTTGATCGAGGCAGCAATGACCTCTGAAACGAAATGTCTGTCAGACTTCTAGGCGGTATTGCCCACAAGAAATCCATCTTAGTACTCGTAGTTTGAGAACCTCAAATCCTATAAAGTACACAGGTTACAGTCCTGTAAGTGAGTGTGAACTCAAGTGTCGGAAGGAACAGCTGTGATTCCCGTTGCCATGTTCAGTGGCGCCATGGAGTAGTAGCGCAGGTGTCAATTAAGAGAAGCTCGCAACAATGGATCGACAGGTCTGTCGATAAACCTCTGACGAGGTACTGAGATAACTGCCAACCACTGCTGTAAGAAATCGATTTGCTTTTAGGGTCTTTTAGAAAAATCTCTACTTTTAACGTACTCCACTCCTTGCTTCTATGGATAAATGCACGAGTAATTGACTTCATTATTCACTTGTTAATATACTTTCAAAAAAAATTAGTTCATACACCAGTATTATTTAAACGTCTTATTCAAATTCCGAATGAGATCACGAATATCAAAGGTCGGTGTGGTTGCCTGATTCAAGGTACTGTCTTGAGTTCGTTTTTAAAAACTTAGGTAAACCAAAGAAACCGTCAGTCGGTAGCCCGGACGAGATTCGAACCGCATATCTATTTCATAGAATGCTAAAGATCTCGGCTACACCAACCTGTCCCATAGGAAAATGGGAGAGTTTCTGGAATCAAATATCTGCTGTTTATTGCGTAGTCCTTCACATTACTGAAATGTGACACTTCCATTTCTCAGATGACAGCAACCGGATAGTATCAATTCTCATCGGAGACACACGAGCCAACCCCAAACCATATATATGCCTCTGCATCTACCAATTCCGCCAATAAGGTGGTAGAGAACGGTGTCTTTCTTTTAATATTCTCACCATGTTCCGCGGATCCCGTCTCTTCCTTTCTAACCCACAC
>NW_019060929.1:221672-234716 GCF_000696155.1 Zootermopsis nevadensis
ACCAGCGCCTCAATTTTGGCCCTCTTTTTATATTCCATCACTTTACCGGGGAAAAAATTCAGACCGAGAAGCAAAGAAAATATTAAAACACGACGAAGTGAGGAAGTTAAAAACGCAGAAGGAAAAGGGCACGAAACGGAGAAAAATCATCACAAGTAACTTCATTCCTCGGCGTTCCCTATTACTCGTTTACTTAGCTTCTTGCCCTGTGTTCTCTACTTTTATATCCTTCATTCTGTCTCACAGGTTTTCCTATTAAACGCTTTTTGGTCTGTGTTACAACATAAAAGTTGCCTTTAATTAGTTTCTCCTTCACTGCAGTGGCTTTTATGTCCATTTCTTGTTTTTAATACTACCTTTTCGCGAACAAACCCGTGCCTTGGTGTCCTCAGAGCCTCTTAACAATAAATGAACGTGAATCCTGCTTTGCAGTTCGACGTTGTTACTATGCGCTAGCAACAAATCTTACAAAACTTACAGAAATAATTAGCATGTACGAGGGTGAGTCAAATAAAAACCGTAAAACTGAGATAAAAATTCGAAATATCGCGCCATTGTCCTATAAGTTGGCAGACATGTTACCAATGCTATAAAGAGTATCCTATAGGTGGTAGTATAATGCAGACAAACATATCGCCATCACAGTGCCAATTTGAAAATGGCTGCTCCACTAGTTACGTGCACGAAAGAAGAACAACGTTCTGTAATTCGTTTTTTGATCAGTGAAGAATCTTGAAGAATCATCTTCGACCTGCAGTCAGATCAAAGCGACGTGGACTTTGGACTAGAGGTGTCCTTTTGCAACATGACAATGCTCGGCAACAATCCAAGACTTGCACTTTGAGTGTCTTCCACATCCGCCATACTCACCAGACCTAGCCCCAAGTGATTACCACATGTTTGGGCCACTCAAAGAGGCGATGGGAGGAAAGAAGTTCCGTTCTGATGAAGAGATACAGCAGGCGGTGCATGAGTGGTTGCGCAGACAACCACAAGAATTTTTTTCTAGAGGACAGGCACGTATATTGAACCTCCCAAGCAACAATATTATATAACATAGATTACACAAGTAATTCCCTAAAAGTAGTCTGAAGGTTTGAGTAGTCGCAGCTGATACTGCTTACAATCTCTGTGGCATTTGCCGAATTTATTGAACGGAATTCTATTAAAATTACTACCATTGGAGGGGAAAAGGGGAAGGACAACGTTTACAGTTGCTCAAAGATTTCCATGTTGGTTCGTATCGGTTAAATATAACCCGTAGTTTCATTTTAAAATTATGATTTTATTTAAAATGTTCCGAACATGTAAACGAACGTAAAGTAAAGTAATATATGACTATTCAGTGCGATTAATTCAGCAATAAGAGAAATACGTATATGATAAATTAATACCAAGGCAAGTGAAATATGTAGAATGGAAAAGAACACAAGATGCAAAATTGGGGTACAAATTTCCTATCTCGTTCTGAAACTAGCTTTATTAAAATATAAGACATTTCTTTAAAAAAACTGTTTCGGAATTCGATATATTTATTTATATTAGGAAACAGACTTAAAATTAACTTCGAGTATTCTGACACACAGCCATGATGCCTTGCCTGAGTGTAGAAGATCCAAGTCGCTTAAGTCGTTTTCTGGCGAGGGCAACCAAGACCACAGCTCTCCCAGTCCAATAATCTTGCCTGAATTATTAATGGCGTCATCGGTGCTGAATTTCGTAGCAGTTTACACAACTTTTGTTATTAACGTATCAATCAAAGGGGGCAGAAAATAAGATCAGGGAACGCATACTGTAACGAGCTGGACACCCTCTGTGCACAGCTGTGGAAAACCTAGTAATGACAAACTAATTAGCAGAGTGAGTAACTAAGAAAATAAATGTATTACTTAGTACCTAACCAACTCTCCGAGTGATTCTCTGTCCAGCTGAACAAATAAGGAAATTATTAAAAGCATATATTAAACACTAATAAGCCAATAACCAATCAACTGAATGATAAACAATGTAGCAATCTAAATAAAGAAATACGAAGTACAAGGCTTTATTTATGGAGGCTGACAGTTATTTTCTGATTAATAAACCCCCTATGGTTAATATAACAAAGAATTAATATAAATTCAATATAAGGATTCATTACAATTTTCAGTAAATTCAAGAATCGAATCCTATCCTTAGATACTGCAATCCAGTTTATTCACAACCTCTAAAATCTATTTTAATATTATCCTCCAACATGAGCCCGTGTTTTCTTCGAACCCGACACTTTCCACACATCGTCTTGCGAAGTCAGATATTAGACGAATTATTGTGATTTTGTTACGATTGCACTGACTTTAGTTAAAAGGTTTGTAATTAGTTGCCAGACGCATCCACAGCATACATTTGATGTTCGGGAATAATGACAATTAATGCTACCAGTAACGGAGCACGGAAGGGGTAGAGGGTAGTTTTTCGGACTCATTTTTAAATAAATTCAGTTACATTTAGCAAGCTGCATTTTTGAGCGATAAAATATACACTGGATTGTAGATAAAATTAATTTAATTTAATTTGTATCTTATATGCGTCATGTTTGTGTTTGATTAAATATATTTATTTTGTACAGTCTATACACAAACGTTTGAAGTTTATTGGTGTTGTAAAATTTTTAATATATATTTATACGATTATTTATTTATTCCCTATGTCAATTCATACTCATTCCAAGAAAATAATTAAACATTAATTCCACAGATAAATATAACGTCTGACTACAATAAGCAACTTACCATGAAAATGGAAAGCTACAAACAGAACTACGGATCATTATAATATATTGCATCAAATATCTAATAGTTTTTAAAATATTTTAAATTGATAAAAACCTGAAGACGACGGTATTACCCGTCGAAACATGTCGTTTTAATAAAAGCGCTAAAAAAATATAATGTAAAATCGTATTTACGATTAAGAGCGCTAATATAATATTTTACACAACAAAATGTTTTAATATTATATAATTTTTACAACACCAATAAAATTCAAACGTTTGTGTATAGACTGTACAAAAAATAAATATATTTAAATATATATTTATCACAATATGACGCAACTTTATCATCTTATGTCTTTCTTATAGTTCCTGACAGTGTATGACCCGTCAAAGTTGACGGGGTTAATATCACCTGCGATAACTGATATGGTGATAGCGAATTGTAATAAGGCAAAATTCGACTACTAACACGTGATTCATGTTATAAGCGTGTGCAGGTGTGCCAAAATTATATTTGCTTAGCTGTGATTAACCCGAGGAGATGGAACAGGCCCAACTGCCTAATCCGTAAAGTAATTGATGATGATAATGATGATAAACAATCAGGAAGTGAACGTATGAGGTATAAATTCTGTCGCGTTCGCCAGAATGTGACCTATGTCAATGATCGGGGAATTACCTGGCTTGGGATTCCCCACCTTGTAACTTTCGATCGCAAAAACTCCATGTAAGTATTACGTCTTCGTTAATGTTATCCGATTTTATTCGACAGACTTCTGGAGACTATTTCCACAGGGATAAAGAGGCTGGAGCTTCGAGCTAACAACTACTTACATCTACAAGTGAAGAGGTATACGGTATATGTGGAGTCTTACGTACAAGTTCCTTAAGTGCATTTATAGCATGGTACTTAGACAAAATTTTACCGCTTTCACGTGGATCAAACCTGAGTCTACGTAATTCTCCTGTTACTACTATTCGCGAACAGACGTCTATTCTGTCAGACATTTTATATTCGCAAACATAAACAGCTGGGAGCCGAGAGTGGCATGCTACATTTGGATAAACACAAATCTACATTTAGAAATATTACATGTGGTAATGTACCAGTAATCGCCTGCGGTGGATAGCGGAGGTATTTTATGTTTACCATTTGTAATAGAGTTTGTCAGACGCAAGCAACATATCACAACGATCTGCGAAGAGGAGCGAAGTCTGTCTAACATCTGTACGTTTCTTGCAGTCCCCTGGACTGTTACACATCAGTGCTGTACATACTAAGTGGAACTATTTCTGCGATACTCGGCATAACGCCAAAGCATCTCGTTATCCTTTCAATTCCCAGTATTATCAACAGTAATATGGCGACAAAGCGTGTGTGGAATCCTATTTCCATAACCGCTTAAATATTTTAAAATAACCTGAGAACATTCACATTCAAAACTATCCCTTAGGATTAACATGCATTTTTAAACTAAAAATATATCAGATATCATTTAATTCAATAAATATAAACTTCGGACTCAAAATATGGCTTCCGGAGTAGGCAGGGTTTGAAACGTTTCAAATTGCCACTTTTGCATAAAATTTATATATTTGTGTATTTAGCTTGGAATTTATTTTATCGTCCGAAGCAATTTTCAACACTCCACATGAACACAGAAATTCACTGTGCTTCACGTCACTTATCCCTTTAATACCATGGCAGAGTAGGAAAAAAAGAAAATAGGTAAAATGAGAATCAGAGAATTAGAATGCAGGACGGGGGCGATAAGTGGAATGAAATAACGGAGAAGGAAATTAAGGGTAAAAATAATAGAATAAAGGTAAAACAGAAGAATAAAGAGAAAGACAAAAAAGAATGAGGGGAGAGAGATTATGTAGATAAAAGGAAACATTAAAACATCAAAAAGATAAGAGCATGACAAGAAAAGAAGTAAGAAGAAAAGGAGAGGAAGAAAAGAACAGAAAGAGGAAATGACAATGGATGTTGGAGTATGAAACTGAAGAGGAGGAACGAAATAATGAACAGGTGAAGAAGGTAAAAGAGCAGGAGGAGATTAAGAAAATAAGGTGATGAAAGACGAAAAGCACAAGGACAAGGTGGATAGGAGAAAAAATAACTAGACCTACGGAGCATGAGGCAGGAAATAAATTAAGAAGCAGGACATAAAGAAGGTGGACGGGGTTGAAAAAGGGGATAAGAAGAATAGGAAGAAAATTACTGTTTTACATCTCGTTCCAGTACTTGCAATGCTCAGAAAACTGTGAATCTACAAAAAAACATACTTCTTCCTGATGACTGGGGCTTGAAAGGATTATTCTTTCCACTTCGTCCACAAACTCACAAATGTCAAAACTTTTTACGGAAACTTATTTCCTTTTCACATTACCTATAAATCACTTATAGTTTGAACGAAGAAAAAAGCAGCTACGGTACAGCTGCATTTGAACAAGAATCTGTTAAAATAAATCCTTTAATAGCAGTTCACATGGCAAGAGTGCAGCACCGGCTTCGGAGCAAGAGGGAGGAAGAATCCCGGTGACGAAATACGAACATTTCAGTTCCCCGGAAACGGAAGCTGAGTCAATCAATATCCTGGTATCATCGCATCAAAATTCTTTATAGTCAACTTTATTGAAAAATCTTTTGGAAACCTCCATATATTTTTAGGGCGAGGTGTACGTTTGTTTTTTGTTTTTTTGTTTTTTTCTTAAAGCGGTCCCAGTCCTGAAATGTCTGAAAACTTTATTCCTCAGTTTCCTTCCCACTTTATTTATTAAGAAACTTTTAATTCTGCCGGTTTCTTGCGGGTCACAACATCAGAACCTAAATTTGTATGTGCTATGTGCACCAAGTTAAAGATGCGAATGCACTACACTAAGAAGTTATTGAAACGTGAACGCGAAAGAGAACGAAGAAGAAGTGAAGGGGAAAAATAGAAGTATACAGGTTAAGGAATAAGAATTAGAAGAGGATGGGAATAAGGGAATAAGATAGACGAAGATAAAAACATATGAGAGGGAGAGAAGACGATGGAAAGGGATAAGAAGATAAACAAGATAGAAGGGGATAAAATAAAACAAGAAGGCTAAAAACATGAGGAGGGGAAAAAGATGAAAAAGAATAGGAGAAACCTGGGGAAGCAGAAAGAGGAAGGAAGCAAAAGAATCAGAAGGAAAGTAGGATGCAGGAGGTATTTCTTGGGCACAGCGGGCCATACTGCATCCTATCAAACGAGCACGTTTAGTTCTCTCCCCGTGATAAGGCGTCACCTTCATCCAGTACCACAGGTAAGAATATATAGAGCTCCAAGACCCAAAATGTCGTCACGGTGTAGCGCTGAAGCAAGGCGCACAATTACTCTCTTTATTACAGCAACTTCATTTTTTTTTTCTCGAAACTGCACAAATGAGTTAAAGTTAGAAGGTCGGCGGGACCTAATGTCGATACCCGGCCGTACAACGCCGTTAAGCCATGACGCACGCCGTCCGTCGGTCTATAGGCTGTACATCGAAGTGTGACTAATGAAATTACCAGTGAACAGCAAACTGACGTTCATCATTCCTGTCTCCGTGACGTATAAACCGAGATGGCGGTATGAAGTGCTTCGGTCCCCGCATTATTTGGCACAAAACTATATTCATGGAGAAGGGTTCTTACTGAGAGGGCGACAGACGCTCAGACAGCCAAGAGATTACCCGCCTTTTATACGACGGGAAGCTCATAGCAACCCGACAATATGACCTATCCTTTGCCGTTTGAATTGAGTCCACAACCTCACATTCCATATTTAAGATTCACTTTAATATTATCTTCCCACCTACGACAACTTTTCCCAAGTAATCTATTTTGTTTAGATTTTCTACTGGAATCATTTATGCATTTTTCTCGTGAGTCTTACATGCCCCGGCCAAATTATTCTCCTTGATTTAATCACCGAAATCATTGTCAAGTTCTCATGGCGGCGAGTATCAGAATGATTATTCTTAGTCTCTTTGAGGTTCACTTTTTCCAGGCGACACGACGCAACATCTTCAACGCGATGATATTTGGCGACGAGTAGCCTACAATATAAAGCTTCTCATTATGAAATTTTCTCGTCTACTGACTGCTACTTCAGCGCTTAGCGCTTTAACACACAATTATTCCAAAAATTCCAGCCACCAATATCAAATTCAATAAAACACAGTTCAGGAGTATCGGATATTAAACGTTCAGAAGTGTAGTCGAACAGATATAATTCCCATATTAAGTTTTAATTCCCTGAGCTACGGTATAAAGAACCATTACTTTTGAGCACACAGTAGCAAGCACACAAGCACGCATTGTGAATTACGTGGGAAGTACAAGATGTACGCTTGTAATTGCGAATGCCCCAGATCGCCACCAAAGTAACGGCCGGCCATTTGAATCTAACATTTCCAGCAAAACTCAGTCCGTTTGTCATGAATGAATTACGGCAACTTGATTCAACCTCGGCTGCTAATCTGCTGCAACAAGGTGGCCTTCTGTTCTCTTCCCTAGGGGCAGGAAAAGTTTTCCCGTTGGACCCAAGAGTCAAGAAACTCCTCCTGAAACTATTTTTAAAACAAAATGCCCAATTTGCGTTATCTTTAACAAAAAATTGTACATAAATGAAAAATTACCATGGTATATGCTCAAATATTAATGGTTTTAAAATCTGAACCACTATAGATTTGAAGATTTCTGTCTTCTGGGTCGTTGCGCTGTGTAGTCTGGTCGATGTTAACCAACGTTTCTGAGGGCATACTGCCTCCGTCATCAGGGCGATTCTTAGTATGAAGATTTCTGTCTTCTGGGTCGTTGCGCTGTGTAGTCTGGTCGATGTTAACCAACGTTTCTGAGGGCATACTGCCTCCGTCATCAGGGCGATTCTTAGTATGAAGATTTCTGTCTTCTGGGTCGTTGCGCTGTGTAGTCTGGTCGATGTTAACCAACGTTTCTGAGGGCATACTGCCTCCGTCATCAGGGCGACAACCCAGAAGACATCAATCTTCATACTCACCGCTGTGAAAACCTCAAATCTTACATACTATAGATTTACATATTATTTTAAATCTGATCATGAACATGCAACAGCTTGTATGTGACAGAACTTTATATCTAGAAATTCGTTTTAAGGTAGGATTTTCGTCGGTAACATATATGACACATGTATGTGAAGCAGCAGACGAAATAAGTATCGCATTTTTAAAACGTTCCGAAATAAAGAAAATAAATTACTTTGTAGAAACTAGTAACAAATTAACAAACAATTTTGCGAGCCTGGTTATAAGTTGTGGATGATCCTCGTTCCCGTTCGCTTAGTAAAATGTTTACAAGAAACGCGCAGTAATCTACAATGCCAGTCAGTACAACATACGCTTGTGTATTTGACTGTGTTCAGGAATTAAAGGCAGATGCTGACAGACGTCATTAGATGCGAACTGACATCGGATATTGAATCTGTTGAAATTCTACACGATCCCCATTAGTGAATCTGTTGCGCCTGCGTTGCTTTACATCAAATGAACTTTATACTAAGTAGCTTTTCTTCGTTATTATAATGATAAGGTAATCTAAAACCAAAATCCTCTATGTCCGCTTATCTTACATAATTTATAATCCGGAACGTGTAGCTATATACCCTTCTTTCTCTCACAGTTACACGATACGGCATTTGCACTGATTTTACTCGGTTGTGCTACAGTTAACGTTGATCACTACCCAGTGTCTGAGGTTCTTCTGATAGACAGCTTAAGACTCTCATTATACGCGCTTTCTCTATCCGCTTTTTCGCATACGTGCGGTTTTATTTTAGTATCATGAGGAGAATCAATATTCTATCCGCGTTTAAGTTTCAAAGCGTCGAAGTTTCTCTAGGCTTCGAGGGAATGCGATACAGATAATAAGCTTACAGCCAAAGAATTCTGGTGCCATTTTAAGAACAGAATGGCGGTTATTGTAGGCTTGTCGCTTCAAGCGGAGATTTTCAGGAACGCAGCAAAATGTCATCATTATAATTAACGTAAAAATAACATTAAGATGGTGAGATTTCAGGTTCTCACGGTGGCGAGTATGAAGATGACTGTCTTCTGGGGTGTTGCGCAGTGTAGTCTGGTAGGCACTGACGTTGTAGAGGTGCTGACTGTCTCTAGGGCGATCGTCCTGATGATGGATGCAACAAGTACCTCGAAAACGTTGGTAAACATCTACAGTACTATAGTAACTTTTGGCCGGTGGAATGGGAAGGCTAGGAGCGAGTCTCTTTTGCGATAGTATAATGTTGACTGCACCGAGGAGCTTATCGGACTGAACGCCCAAACAAAAGAAATTCACTGACCGTGTCATCTCAGGTACACAGAGTAGGCCCGTCCACCAGCTCCGATAGCTTCTCCACCCGCCAAAAACCACTGCGCCGACTATATACGGCGCAATATACCAGAAGCCAGTAAGAAATCTTCGACATTAAGATAAATCTTTGGCAAATACGAAAACTAGAGGTGAATTAGATTATCTCAAGATCGTGTCAAATGGCAAGCATCGGTGTAAGTGTTCATACTTCGGCTGTACCACCAGAGAATTATGACTGATAATGAAACCTGTAAGGCCCAATCAGTCGCAAGCCTAAGTCAGCAGCTCAGATTTTCGTCTATAGGTGTATTGATTGAGTGTATTATTTCTAAATGAAAACTTCCGAAAAATACGACGCGAGACAAGGAACTGTGTGTACTAAAGAAAAATTTCTGAGAACATTTTATTGGTTTCCTATGCGACGGTGGTCCTATATTCCTGGATTTTCTCTTGTTCTGTAACAATACAACAGAGGCCTTTGTGATCGTCCGCACACCAGTATAGAGGCTTTTATTTTACTTTGTGTTCCGAAGAATGTATAGGCTATAGGAGAATAACACCAATATTGACCATCGGACACATGTTGAAAGCTACATATCAGACAAAGAAAGTCCACTGACTCCTGTTCAAACATCTATATAAATTTGGACAACTTTGGCTTTAGCGGATAAGTCGCGTCAAACGATGAACGGTATCCAACGTTTCGGCAAACAATTCAGTTGCCATCTTCAGGATCAATATGTTTTGGTTGGTTATACAAGACAGACAATAAGCAGGGAGAGTGGAATTTGGCAAATGTCATTGACAAGTGAGGGGAGAGGGGTGATATGCACGTGGTTGAGGAGCACGTGCCAAAACCTCAGGACAAGAACATGTGGAACTTGCCAATCAATTGGATTTCAAAGTTTTCGTCACTATGAGGTTTTCATTTCTTCTGTGAAACAATAAAGCAACGCGACTCCCAGCCCTTCCTAAAATAGTTTCTTTATAGAGCATTTAACCCTAAAGCCCAGTGCTAACTATAATAGTCGCCAGACGTCTTGCGACTTGCTTTCTATTAGTTCCTTGGTCACATTGAATTCGGCACGGTCAGGTAAAGAAAGTTTCGAGGCTCCGAACCTTTGCCTTTCGTCGCACTGCCTGCGTTGACAGACGTTCACAATGTACCACCAGCTGTAATACTCAGTATCTTTGCATTTTATCCAACGAGTCTATTTACGCTACATGTTTCGTATGATTCTGAAAATAAACAGCTTTAACCAATTAATATTTTTAATGGAGATGTAATGTCTTTGAGGCACGAACTGAATGTTTAAATATCACAATAGAAAAACTTCAAATGACGAGCTTTATACAACCTAGCGGTAACTATGAACAATATATTTAGCTCACAATGTCCGCACACAATATATATTTGCGTGTTTGGTTCCTTAAACTTCAATCACTAATGTATTTTCTAAAAGAGATGCGGTGTGTTCTCTTGAAAGTATGAACTGACTTTTCTAGTCAATCCTGTTGAGACACTATTGCACCTTCAGGGCTCGTAATATGAGAGAGGAGTATGAAAGTTGATTCGTGTTTCTACTATAAAAGGACCTGAAGATAAGTGTCTTCTGGGACAATAGGCCATACAGTTTCGCAGAAACTGGCCGACGGTCCATAGGATTTTACTGTCTCCATCATCAGAGCGATCGCCATCGAGGCAGCAAGCACCTTTGAAACGTCGGACTACTTCTATGACTCAACATCCCCGAGGGCAGTCATCTCCATACTTGACTTCGTGAGAACCTAAAATCTCACTCAGCTTCATAATTCCTAGGTCTGCTTTTCACTAGGAAATCAAACCAACGAGGATTAAACAGGCGGGATATTTATCACGATTCGGCAAGCGCCTTGTATCCCCAAAGAAATTAGCACAAACATCTCTAACTGCTGCACCATCAGCCGATATTAAAGTCAGTTCACTAAACTTCAACCCTCGCCAGGTTTCCAATAACCTTTATGTACGTCTGCAATGTTAATCTAAACTCGAAACTCAGCTTACCGATCCAGCAAAAGTTCTTGGAAAATCTAATTCCTTTAATCGGCCAATAAATACAAACACTGACGAGTTATGTTCACCGTGAAAATTCTCGAAACCTGGACCAATGAGTTAGCTCGCTGAGCTCTTGGAAGACTCGGTCCTTTAAGCCGGCCGGTAAGCCATCACAATGAAGAGTCACTTTCGACCCGTAAGTCTTGAAATCGGAACTAATGAGTTTGCCCAAGCTCTGAAATATATCCACAATCCGGCCAATCAAGACGAGACTTCTTTCATACATCTATTTTCGCTCTCTAAATGGTGAACCGCAGCGTATCAACTACAGAGGTCTTTGGCGACCGACGAAATGTGGTCGAAGGATTTTATATGTTCAAATGGAAGACTAGGGTACGAATAGGAGGACGTATTCATGACACGTTTAGGGATAAAGTGTAACGCCACTGCAGTGGAAGATTCCAGCTTAGATAGGAAATACTGAACGTCACATTTGATAAAAATTAAGATCGGTTCCTTTCTTTCCTTCACTTTTTTATCCTTTCCAGCTTGTATTGCCGTTTTATCTTTCTGCACTCCCTGTAGTCTCAAAATTCCTTCATTTATTTTATTCGTCCCTTTTATCTACTACTTCCTTTCTTATTTATTAATTTCCTTTTCTCTTCCTCCTTTCCTCATTGCTCCCATTCTAATGCCTCTATTTCGTTCTCACCATTTCCTTCTCTATCCCGTCTTATTTCTTCTATTCATTCCTCCAAATCTTTTTCTGTAATTGTTCGTTTTATTCCCACCTTCTCTTTCGCTCGCTAATTTTTTTGACGTAAATACGTCTATGAGGAAGGCTCATTCGGCAAAAAAAGTGTTACGAAAAAGTGTAACTTCATTGTTATGTTACCTAGGAAATGTCATCTATTTATCAACAAATAAACAATAATGGTTACCTAGGAAACCACACTACATTACATTACATTACATTACATTCATCCACCACAGACCCATCTTAAGCGTACCTAATTCAAGTTCATTAAGCAATGTCTTAATCAAACTTATCTCAATTTTAAAGCATGTATAAAGGAAATATTTAGAATAAAGCCAATATATAAACTTCCTTTCCGTATAGACGTATTTACGTCAAATTCTCCGGAACCTTGGTTCCACTAACAACTTTTCATTCCTTTCTTACTATCTTTCTTTATATATCTTCATAATTTCTCTCTTTTTGTCTTTTTCTCGACTTATGTCTTCCTTTTCTGTGTTTCTTTCCCCTCTCTTTCTCCGTTCCTTCCTTTCCACTGATCTATCCTTCATGTTTAGTGCAGATCTTTCGATAAATTTCAGGAAACATGACAATGAATCAAATTATATGAACCAAAAACAATTATTTGCGTTAAATTCTGCCATCTCCTACTTCCCGTTCCGCGGTTAATTTTTCCTTTTATTTTCACTCTATATAATTCCCAGGACAGATAAGTTTTTGCAATAAGAACAGTTCTGCCAAAATTCCATTTTAAACACAACCGACAAATCAATTTTGGTCTCACCACCACAAGGAAGACGTCAGGGTGAGGGGGTTTATGAGTGACAGACCGTTGCAGAATGGCTTTCTTCTGCAAAACAAATCTTTATTACTTCATACCAGTCTTTAAAATGTTATTAAATTAAATAATCTGTCTCTTTCTCATCAAACAACACAGTTTGTTCTACAATACTCTCATAGTCGGCGCTTGTATTTTGCACATTCTTTATGAAACAACAATATATTTCTGGAAATAACAAGACGGTTATGTAACTCTTATAACCAAAAAATGGCCCCCAGAATGGAATGCCTCAACCATTACGTTACAGAAAAAGACAAAAATAAACGAATAAACACATACATACCCGAATAGGGATTCT
>NW_019060929.1:260465-316649 GCF_000696155.1 Zootermopsis nevadensis
AATGGAAATATGAATTACCCTAAAGTTTCTTTAACATGTGTTCCGTTGCTTTACTGATAAAATGAATACTTCGGAGATAATTTCAACTTATGTTTCAATTTCTACCTTCAAGAAAACACACAATCGTCTGCATTACAAAGATCAGTCGGTTAACGAAGTTTACGAAAACAATGTTTATTCAGAGGAAAAATTAAACATGCAAATACGAATTGCTAACAAATTACTGGGCTTAGAACAAGCAGTAAACATGGTCACCACTCAGCTATAAAATGATGACATCATTTATAATTCACCTGCGCATGATTAAATTAACTCTAACTGTGTTTGCTTTGAGATATTCTGACACAATAATTAATTCGATATCATTAATTACAAACAACTGAAGTAGATAACAATAAGCTGAAACAAGGAAAAAATATACGAGAATGTAACTGCGAGTAAAACCGAACATTGCGTCAACCCATACACAATTCATGATACACTGTGATGTTTATTAACAGCAATAATGTCGTAAATTACGTACAGAAGATGATGAAACGAAAATATTCCGTTTTAGAGTTAAAACGTTTAGTCATCTCTTTCAAAAACACACATTTCAATATCAGGATAATGAGTAAGTTCTTATAATCGAATTACATACTAATTTCTTTAAACATGTCAACATTTTATTTGTAAATTCCAATACAATTTCCAAAATGTGCAGAATCATAGCTTGGCGACATGTATTTTAAACAGCAGAGTACGGTTTTTATAAAGTTCATGGATTTTGCGTATATTCATAAACTTATTAACCTTTTAGAGCCTAGCAGTACATGTCTGTCCCACGTGCTTGATACCTATAACATTGAACTCTGTCAAGTTTCGTTTAATTCTTAGTGTAAACAGCGAGTATTTCCTTAAACGAAGTTAAGAACCTTATCTTCGTAATATTGAAGTGTTGTTTTCTTTGTGGTACGGACATATTTATTAATTAACAGCACAATACATGGAGTGTTATTGCTGTAAGAAAGGAGAAGCAGTTTTTCTTATTAAACTTTCTCTGCCGTAAACCTATCATACGCCTGGTCATTTGACATGTAGATCTATCACTGAATATCAAAGAAACGCAGAATCACAAGGCCCAAGACCGTTTTTCGTTGCAATATTATCTAATGAAATTCGTTTAAAAGATATTTGTCAAAACGTTATCCATTTCTTCTGCGTCGTTTTTTAACATCGTGTCCACTGGCAACCAAAACCTCATCTGCGATTAATATGGAGTCTTTCTGCGTTGGTATAAATAGGCGTGTCCTTTCTAGAGCTCTATGCGAACAAACACGTAAACCCGCAATTTCAAGTTCATACGTAATTAATGTTGTTTATGCAAGCTTTGGCTTTAAAGGATTACTATAATTTAATACAGTTTAATTTCCATTAGAATATTAATAAGTCTTTATGCTTCAAACAAACAAGGATTTCAAAATTGAAGTTGTTAAACCCGTTAACACACGCACGGCACACACAAACACAGAGTTTCCACAAACGAATGCCTGTATTTCAAATTTAAATATTCATTGGGTGCGATAAGATATAATACCGAATCAGACGTACAAAGAGCAGTATTTTAGCTTATCTGTTTATAAACTATATTGGAGACTACACATAAACAGTCATATGTGTATTTACATGAATTAAAATAACTTACTTTTCGATATGACTGTAAAAAGTTTGCATTTTAAAGCCACTTTATATAGTATACTTTTATTATTAGGCGATAACATGAACGCACAATGGGAAGGTAATACTCGTACATTTTGTTTGGTAGTATGATACCAAACGGGTGTAACTGAAATGTCGAACTAAAATAACACACTGAATTCGCCTGTCAAATTAAAGTTTATATTTGCCCAATATAAGCCCTAAGTCATAATAAATTTCAAAGAATTAATATGACATATTTTGAAAAATGGCTTATTATGCTAAAATTTGTATCTCTTAAGAGTATTTAGTGTTCAGTACCACAGACATTGATGCCTGTCACTGGTCACGATACTGAACCGACAAGGAGTGAACTGTATTTAAATAAATTCAATTAAACCTTCTCACGCTGAAGTTTAGCTGAAACTGTCGCCTTATGCCAGTACAGTAATACCAATACATAATTAACAATTTCATATTCAAATAATCTAATTCTTAATTTTAGCTTCAATAAATGGTTTAATTTATAACTTAGAACACACCTCCCATAATAACACACCAGCATATGTGTAATTGTTCTTACATACGCTACACAATTACCCTGCTTTCGGATTACATATACTTAAGAGTCTGAAGATGGTCCAACGCAACGGAAATAAGTACTTACTTCTAAAATCTAAGTTATCAACGAATGTTTTAAAACTGTGTGAGACTGTGATGCAATTGTCTTTATTTGTACTCTCTTCCAGAAGCACCTAATTTTCAAATGGTATATTTCATTCGTATTGCTGCTACCGTTTGAAAAAATAGGTTAATTTCAGGAACAAACTCACCATCCATACCAATTTTAATTACATAATTCCTAATAATATGTATTCTAAATTGTAAATTCAGATATGAATTTCGTTAAATGATATTCAGATATATAAAAATTGAATGTAAGCATGCTCCAATATTACCTGAAGAGATTTCATACTGATTTATATATTAATACCGTGAGTAAATCAGCGTTCACAAAGGACCAAGATTTCGGTACTCAGATGTTTCAATTTATTACCCCTTACATCAGAGTTCAGTGAAATTACAATCGTAATGAAGGCCATTTAGAGAGAAAAGGAACGAACATTACTCATAAAGTTGAAGATAATATAGAAAGGGAGTAAGACAAGTGGAGTGCACGTTTGAATTCGAACTGAATTTGCGTTCTTTACTGATAATTTCACCCGATAAATTTCGTGTATATTTACTATTTCCAGTCCACAATAAATGGAGTCAAGTCATATATATTGCATATACAATAACTGATAAGTGTAACTTATCTTACATTTATGACTTACTCAATGAACATATTACTGTATTTCACTTCGTTCACGTATAAATATTTAGGTCTACCCCAGTAACTGAAACTGTGTTCTTTTGGAGGTAAAAACAGGTATTTAAGTGCTATTTAGGTTCTCACGGCGGCTAGTATGGAGTTGGCTGTATTTTTAAAAAAAAATTACATCAATACACATTTGAAAGAACTGAGAATGTTCCACCAAAAGCATTTTGGGTCATTTCAAAACAAAAGACACTGAACGATACTTGAGAACTCGAATCAGGGAGCGCTCACACGCACAGATTCTAGGTCAGAGAATTAATGCATTTATTTCTGCATCATTATCCTTTAATCATGTAAAACCCCCGGCCTCGATACAAAGACAAATCCAATATGCACGTCAGCTGAACAACCAATCACCAGCGACGCTTAACAATCACTGAAGGCTTCAGGCAGATTTATTTCGTATTATTCCTACAGCCACAGATATTCCGGGAGATTCACGCACGAAATGTATTGTGAATTTGTTAGTAGAAAGGTAATCTGTTTTCCAAAGATTAATTATAACATCGGATGAAATGTCACAGAAGGAAAGATAAATCCTATGCCAGTGATCTTATTGATTTAACATCAATACGAAAGTCGTGTGTTTCACTGAAGGTTAATGAACGTCATCTGGTGCTGCAAGCATCGACACAAAAGTGCAAAAGTCTAAGTTAAGTGTTTTTAAGTATTAACAGATACATTAGAAGACACTTGCATATCAGATATTTAATTAGTTATTTGCGCAAAGTACATAATATATAATATAATGTTTATCTGCATGTTTCATCTCCAAAACTGTTTTAGGGATTGCAATAAATGTTGAATGCGGGAGTAATAATAATCACGACTTTATTCTTTACGAAATATTCTTAGGATGACCAAATTAAAGAGGATGAAATGAGTAAAGCATGTAGCACGAATGGAAGAGATCATAAATGCGTAATAAACCTAAGTCAGAAAACCTGAAGTGAAGATACCACTTAAAAAAACAATAAATGCATAGGATAATATTAAACAATACATCTCAAAAGAATGGGAGACAGTCTGTACTGAGTTAATCTGGTCGAGAACAGAAACGATTATCGGGCTGTTGTGAACATGGTGATGAACTTTTGGATTTCGTAAAGTGAATTTTTTGACTGTCTGAGCAGTTATCTCTGAAGTTCCATGCTCCACTGGAAGACAGTAACATAAACCTCGATGTACAGATAATTATGAATTACTGCGAGTCGCAGGTGACTAAGTAAACTGGCGATATAAAGCAAAGCTATTCTTGAAAAGCCGAGTCACTCATCTAGTACAGAAACACATCACCTTTTATGTTACCGGAAGGTTTGTTAACGTGTTCAAAACAGCCAGATTTAAATGAACGTTTTACGCTGTAATACTGTCTCTGTAGGCTCCCTATAACCGTCGGAAATGTTTGGAGAACAGAGAAATAACACCATCCCATTATGTACGGTCACTAACCAATTGTAAAATCCCCCCCGCGGACTTCGCCTGCAGAAAAGAATAGCTAGATGATGACGGTGATGGGCCCGGTAGTAAAAGCAGAGTAGAGGGAAAAATATACAAACAAAAGACTGCACTGAGCAATGAAAATTTCAGAGAAAACACCCTCACCCCCGTTCCGTTATCACTTCTGTATAAAAGCCTGCGCCTCGCAGTAACAAAAATACTATAAATTGTAAGAGAAACCTTGCCATTGTGGTTCATATCTTTGTCATACATCCTTTTTCTATTTTAGAATATAAAATGCTTGGTAAGTGTTTTGATTCTTTTTCTCGGTTTTGTACGTGGCTGTTAAAATTCAATACAAAATTTATAATCGGATTTGGGACACTTATTTGAGTATGTTTAATTTAGTACGTACGTACGCAATATATGTTTGTGTGTATGGACCTGGACGTCTATTTATGTACAGCATGTGTGTGTAATACATGTTCATAATGTCTGCATACAGACGGCTTAGAAACAAATCAGTGTCAAATCATAATTCTGTTTGTAAAGTGCACGGTGTTTTATAATTCTAGAACTATTTTCTGCCGATCTTTCATAAAACACATCTTGTATTTACTTTTGCGTTAATTTCGTAGAGCCAAATTAATAAAAACCTTTAGTTAATTTTGTAATAAGTTCTCGTTAATTCTTTAATAGAGTTTCAATGACATACACTAACTGGCTGCCTGGAAACCTTCTAACAATAAGGACCCCCCCGGAAAAAATGTATCGCTCACGTCTCTCCTGTTGTCTACTGTCCCTAACTTTCTCTCTCTTCGGCTTCTAAAGGTAAAGAGAAACTACAGATCTTTTTCTTTTGGTGTGGATACACATCTGAAGCCGAATTTGCCGATGGGCCGCCCATTACCGGACAATAGTGTTGCTACAGTCCACGACTGTAATCTTGAGACTTGCGGGGCGTGGAGGTGGGGTGAAGGCGGAAAGGTAGCGTCTACGGACTTCCTGCATTCCTTGCAAGTCTCAAGATTACAGTCGCGAACTGTACATACCACAGTTAGTTGCCCAACTAATCTGATAGTTACCCAGCAAGATATACTCATGATTCACTTTTGCTGCGTGATAAAAGGAACTCAAGTCAGTCTTGATTCGTACTGACTTAAAATCTTCTTACGGGGCACCAAGACATAATCCGTGGTGTCATTTCTGAAGAATATATTTGGATGCCAACCTCCACTAATAATAAGTCATAAACATACATGTGTTTACGTAACTTGATTGTTACGTCTAAAATGGTTACTCCTGCCTCTGCTGTTTTGATACATATCGATGGATATAAATTCCTGCAAACCGACAAGAATGCAGCAATGTTTGCGTTCATACTTTTGTACTTGGAATTCGTAACATGTAAAGCATGCTACTGCAGTAGCCGGAATTTATATTGCTTCCTCTGCATTATTAAATTTAACTAAATCAATCCCAAGACTGAATTAGGTTGCTTAATAGACTCATGTAATCCTGAAGATAACTTCTTCTAGATTGCAGTGCCCTGTGTAGTCTGGTAGAAATTTAACGACGTTTCAGAGATGCTCGATACATCCATTATCAGGGTGTTCTCCTTAAACAAACCTAGTTACGTCACGAAACCTGGGAATCGCGTCTTTAAACTTAACATAAGCATTATCCCACTGGAGTCACAGTAGGTACTTGAATGTAGTTATGACGACATGAAGTCCTGTAGGTGGTCATGTACACTTGCGTTTTCATTCACTAACAAAATAAATAATAATTGGCTTAACAAATTAAATGAGACTACAACAATAGGATAAGAAATTAACAATTAGCTGCTAAGGCAAAAACATCTATGCAAGGAACTTAACTAACATGCACGACACCAACTATGGCGGCATGGACTCTTCTGCGCATCAACATGTCCTCGATTGTCAATCAGCCCCAGCGACTCGCACGCTTGTTAGGTCGTAGTGTTGCTCATGTTATATGCGAATACTGTTTGTGGTATATTTTGTGAATATCGTGTTTACGAGAACATAACTGTTAGTATTCGGCATCTGATACGCAGTTGCTGCTAGTACGGAGAGCACAGTATTCAGTTTCTTCAGCAGTGAAACAGACGCGACTTATATTTCTCTCCGTGTCCTGTGCCACCCGCCTTCGTCCGTATCTGTCAGTGTAACTCAATGGAACAGCCACTCCGCTTAGTAAGAGCCTACATTATCGATACATTTCTGATGTGCAATCTTAAGATCACAAAGGCACAACAGTGGAACATGTACCGAGAGAGCACTGTTCAGTTAATATATCGAAAAACAAATTTTATGGTTGAAGATTTCCGTCTTCTGGGTTGTTACGCTGTGTAGTCTGGTAGATGATTACCAACGTTTCAGAGATCATACTGCCTCCATCATCAGGGCGGAAATCTTCATACTCACCGCTGTGAGAACCTCAAGTCTTACAAATTTTATGGTTTCCCAACAGGTCAGAATTCAAAACAAAAATCTAAAAAAAAATCTTGCTTTCTCATTCCCCTTGATTTAATCATACTATGCATATTAAATAAAGACACCATATTTTGAATATACAATTTACGTAATTTTCTCCATTCTCATGTTACTGTGCTCTCATAGTTATTACCATGCACAACATCCGCATACACAGAAACCTGGCGTCACAAGCAATTAAACATTTTTGTCTCTCTAGTACTGGTATACTCAAAGTCAGCAAAGTTGTAAAAGTTTTAAACACAATTTCAGCTTAATTTAGCACGGGGGAAAAAGAGAAGTAGAAATGGATAAAGAGAAACTATGCAGGACCGTATAATGAGACCCTTTTATGTTACGCAGATAACAGGAATAGTTCAGCCTGGGTAAAAGTCTGTATGGACAAAAAACATTAAAATTTACGTGCTTCGTTTGAATGATGGAACAGAATTACTGCATTACTCATGTATAACGGTTATTATTATTATTATTATTATAATTTGAAAAATAAAGAATCTTTCTTTACAACTTCGTTAAGATATCTGCTTTTACGATAATAACTCTCCCCTCTTCTACATCAGGTCTGCAAACACACAAACCAGAGAGATTATAATCTCTCTGGTTTGTGTGTTTGTAGACCTGATATAATATAATTGAACCTATAATAATTATTTTGCAGTTGATTGTAACACAGATAATGTTTAGATCCGGGCCTGGTTCAAATAATGGCAATCAAACGTGTAACAATATTTTGGGATTTCTCAGAATTATTTGTTTTTTGTTTGTTTTTATTAATATGTCAGTCAGGGCAGACTGTAAATAGATTGAAGATTTCTGTCTTCTGGGTTGTTGCGCTGTGTAGTCTGATGACGGAGGCAGTATGACCTCTGAAACGTTGGTAAACATCGACCAGACTACATAGAGCAACAACCCAGAAGACAGAAATCTTCATACTCACCGCTGTGAAAACCTCAAATCTTACATGTAAATAGATTGTTTCTCATTCATATTGGAATAAAGGGAAGTCGGAAGTGGGGAAACGGGTAACATATTTGAAGACAAACTTCGGTCTCACGCCAAATACTCCTCGGGCCAGGCTCTGTGAAATCCTAAAATTTCGACCCGTACAGACCTCTAAGGCAGATTTTCAAATAACGGATTCTACATACGATATTCGGGAAGCGCCCAGTTGAAGTCTCCGGATAACCAATTATCCTGACTAAAGTTACACAAGACCTTTCTGATATCCGTTAGAATATTAATGTAGGGCCATACTTAGTTTCTCCCACATTCTTCCAAATTTTTCCACTAACAAGTATCCTTCACGGAACCAGGTTTAAGCAACCACAGGCCCACATTCTGAGCCTAATAAATCCAGTCCACAACCCCAACCCCTACTTCAACATCCATTCTAATACTATCCTCCCATCTACGCGTATGTATCACAAGTATTCTCCCTCAATAATATTTATCCGCACAGCCTACAACACGTCCGGCCCATATTATCCTACCTGAAATGATCACTGTAAACAATAGTTTTTGAAGGACGAAGATTAATAAGATCCTCAATATGTAATTTTACCCACAAAACGGTTAATTATAAGTTTCAATGTCCTTCTGAACACTGTCAATTACCCCCAATCCATGTTCTCTAGCGAAAAGAAAGTAAATAAAGTTTCCCACCCATACAAGAAAGTAAAGTTATTGTTTCTTATAGTTTTATCTTCAGCTTTCCGGACAGAGGATAAGAGACTCTGAAGTGAATACTGGCTCGACGAAGTGGAAGTGCCAACCTTTTTCGTTCCCAAATGAAATACGATAGAGTCTGGTATTTAATTGTTCTTTTCACAAACTAACTTGACACAATTATCAGCCCTATGGAGTACAGCGCTCCTACCGGATGAGAATTTATTTCCAGTAGCTCGCAGTTGTTTGCTGGACAAAAAAGGCAGTGTAATCTTGGTGCAATTTAGTGTTCAAAGTAAATTCTTCGAAGATGATAAAATATTTTAAATAAGAGGGTGATACAGCAAAGCATATTTTTTATTAATTTTATCTTCAAAAAACTTAAAAGAATATTCATGAAATTAAATCTGATATAATAATTAAAACGCACGGTAGACCGAGTTGTAAATCAATGTCAATATAAAATTTCATGTTGGCAAAATATACGGTAAAAATTTTACTTTTTAATGTGATATAAATATCAATAAATAAGCCGGAAGAAATAATATAAGTTCCGTTGACAACCAATGTTTCTTTTTCGGCTACAGAAAAGATTATAAAAACGTCCTCAGATTTAGAATACATGTTTCCAAATGCATGTTATGCCTTTCTGCATATCGTATTGACAGTGATGTTCATTTATTACAGGCAAAGACGTATCGCTATAAAGCTAATTCTACTACAGATACGAGGTGGAACAAAGCAATAACTGGACTTCCTTATATTCAATTAAATACTAAACATATAAAACACTTCTGTTGCAATTAAGTCATCTATTTTATGCACTACACCAAGGTAAGTACTGCGAACCAATTAAAAAATTAAAAGCTTCGATTTAATCTTCGTGTAAAGCAGAAGTTATGTTCAACCGAAGTAACTCCACAGAGAACAAATCCAATAATACCATCCGTTTAAGGAAACCAAATGAAAATTACAATTTTGCATGAACCCGCCACCAGTCCTTACCCTGAGCCAAACAATCCACTTCAATTCCCCGCAACCTATTTTAAGGTACATTTTAATATCATCCTCCCTTCTAAGCCTACGCACTGATGGTGGTTTCTTAACTTTTAGCTTTCTTGACTAAAACTATTAATTGTATCAGTGTGGAAATAAATCAAATTCGACGAACTTTTAATGTACTTCACCGAATAATATTCGATTAAGTAGAATCTGAGAAAAGAACATATACGACCATCCTAGTATGCGCTGAATTTATGTTCCCTGTGAAAATAACACGTGCATATTGTAAAAAAAATATGTAACGGACATAAACAAATTAGTAACCAAAAGATTACTGTAAATATTTGTTGTCATTTAACGAGTTTCACAATAGACCAAACTACAGATTTTTCAGAGTATAATCAAATTTCCTCCACGAGACAAAATCTCAGTTCTTCAACTGTATAAATAATAAAGAACGTTCATAATCTAAGCCGTTCGTTCCAGAGAGTTTTATCAATTCAGGTTGTCCTACAAAAAAAGTGCATGCACATCTTGTTTTCTTAAAAGCATACTTGCGTGTTCCGACCAGCTGGTCCTCGTGCATTTAACCTGTAAAAACGTCGAATAGATTTCTTTCATACGTCCGTTTTGTCCACCGGAAGTTCGCCAGGCGGTCCAATAATTACCAAAGGCATGCCTCAACGTTCGGTACAATGAATACTATTAATATACCACTTTAATTATCCATAATTGCGTAAACAGAGCATTAAATAAAGCACACAATTGTCTCCAATGGACAAAACAATGACGCAGTGGAATGCAGTGACCTGCATATGAGATCTGGGCATGATCTATGATCACGTGGGATTAATCACTTTGGAGGTTTCCTCGTAAATTAACGAACACATCCACAGTAATAACTCTGCATTCCCTTAACTGATTATTCCGGCGATTAGGGTATGGGGTAGCGGAATAAAAACAAACGAAATAAGATGAAAAAGGAAAGACAATTAAAAGTCGTTTCAGATCTTAATGAATTACCATAACATAAAGATTTATATCTTGATTTATTCTTATCCTCGTGAATTGTTGGATCTGATTGGTCAGCTGCAAGCCCCGGCCGCTTTATCCTTGACCGTAGTCATTCGTAGAATAAAAGTGCATATATGGAATACCGTTTAATGGGGAAACAAAGTGCTACAATTCTGTAATGAATCGCCATGTAAACTCTTCATGCAAATAACGATGAAGTCCAGTAGTGCTTTCCCACGTCAGTGTTTTATTTGTTTGCGGTGGTCGACAATGATTTTATACAAGAAAAATGTGTGCAATGTTGCAATACAAAATGTGTCAGGTGCAGAAATTACACATTTCTTCGTCTGTTTACAAAGTTACAAGAACATCAATGAAATGTGTTTTCCAACTTCAAGCGGAATATGCACAAAAGCTTTGTTTCACTGGTGTTTTTTTTTATATTAGGTACAACTCGTATATTTCGCAATGGATGAAATTCGTATATCTCCAGCTAAGCTCTTTTCACAAAAATCTAAATGTTATATTATACTGCAAATATATGGCTTATATTGTACTCATTTTGTACATTTCTCGAATTAAAAAGTTTTCACAAATAAATGCTTCTTTTCTACAATATATTAATGTCATTCCACACAAGATGCGTTTCCCTTGCTCGTCGTTTAAGAGGCTGGGTAAACCCCAGAGCCCGGCTATAACCGGCTCTTTGATTAAGAGAAGATGAAAAAATACAGGAATAAATGTATATAAAGTAATTATTTTTTCCCCTATTCTCTCTTCTTCAAATCTGTAACATTAAAAAAACCTTCAACCCACAAAAACGTACTTACCTCTGAAGATCTCAGTTTGTGCGTGCTAAGGGGCATTATGACGAAGTCTGAGTATTTTATTTTATTTTATCTTCTTTTGTTGTTCCTGTATTGCCTCACGACTGATCACCCTGCGTTAGGGTAAAAGTACGAATTCGCATTTCTAGACGTGAGCACAGACAAAACACAATTTCTATTTTACTCACAGTCCCACGATGACAGTTTTATGTGTCATCCGAGCCGATGAGGTTCAGTTGTGCTCAGTCACCGGAGTTGGCCTCATCTGACTTCTAGCTGTTCCTAAATACGATATGACTAAGACTTATTTCAAGGAACAGAAATTTAACATTGCGAAAGCACAGCCTAAAAACGAGTTTCTAAAATGTTTCCAAATTTGAGTACAGAGGTAAAAGAGAGAGAGGGGAGAGAGATTGCACTGGAAAAATAACAAGGTATGTGAGCAGAGGTTCCTAGCTAATAAACTTTTTATAGGAAAATGGAAGTTACCGTACATTCGGTATACACATCGTGTAATCATGCCGCATTATACATTTATAGCTCAAGTTCTTTCCCTGGGCTTACTTGGCTGCAATTTAAAGTATAACTTCAGATTTCCCGGCGTATTCCCGAAAGCGGAAGTTTTAATCACGAAACAAACGTGCTTGTGCTCACGGATATTATGTTATATTTCCCAAAATAAGAGAAAAATAAATATTTTTTTAAAAAAATAACAGCAGAAATTGCCGTAGATGTGTAATACATAAACACGTTTTCAGAAATATGAATGACTTAAAGAGCCCAGAAGCCTCCAATTTTGAAATCAATGACTGATACAACAGGTTCTCACGAAAAAAATATTTGTTCTTGTCAATCATTCATATGACTGGTACAAACGTATCGAGAAGGGACCTAATTTTACAGAACGCAAAAAAGAGCTAATTTATTCATGGTTTATTTAACGACTAGATAGCTTGTATCATATACCTTCGAATAATTAATAAACTGTAAATGATGTGGTTCAATTGAAGGTAATCTGCAAGCATTTTCTTGGAGAAAAACGTTAAGGATTACGGAAACCAAAGTTTCTTTGCCGTGTTCTCCAAGAGCCCGTCATTAGACCTTACATTAACTATCATTAAGTACACTTTATCTCACGCCCTGTTTCTACAAGAACGCATGCTATTCTTGCAGACTCCCGGCTCGTCTACGTAACATTTAAAAGCACGAAACTTTAATGAATTTTATGTAGTCTAGGCCTGCGGTGGAATCTGCCTGCCCAAAAGCCATGCGCTTACAATTAGCAATCACCGGAGTTTGAAATATGATAGTTATGAATTCAGCGCCCTGATGACGGAGGCAGTATGACCTCCGAAACGTTGGTTAACATCAACCATACTACACAGCGCAACAACCCAGAAGACAGAAATCAACATACTTATTACTTTTCCTAACTAAGGAAAATGAATGTAAGCAATGACAATTACTGTATGAGGTTATGTTATTGAAATGACAGTGCATCAATGAAGTGTAATTGACGTGACGTAACAGTCACGGATTGTATGGAATGTCGAGAGGGAATTGTAACTGAATACAGCGGTGTCATGAGCACAAGACACAGGAAGCTTTCAGTATTCCAAGCTATTCAGCTGCAATGCACTGCGGCCACATGGTCCCTTAACACCACCCGAGATTACCACTGTCGAAGCGCGCTGTTAGTACTTTTCATGGTAAAGCTGTACTGTCTAGAGTATCTATCGTTAATACACGTCACGTGACGTTCAAGTTACCCATCACAATTACAGAGTGACATGAGTCCCGTAGGTCTAATAAAATTATGCAAACGTCCCAAAAATATGTTTATAAATAGATCGTTATCCCGACCACTGCGATTGGTATGTAGCGAGAAGCGGAACCAAGTTCCAGGATTGTATTCTGTTAGCCAGACACCGGCAACAGCGCTCACGTGTACACAACAAACGACGTTTGTCAGAAAGTCCGTGACTTGTGAATTACTTCCGATCTCCAAAGGATCTTTTAAATCACTCTGCATCAAGCGTAATTTCAGGTTCTTCACGGTGGCGATTATGAATATGATAACCTCCTGAGATACTGAGCCATTAGACTGGTAGAAGCTGAACGACATTTTAAAGGTTCTTACTGCCCCAAAATTCAAGACGATGAGTCCTGATTATGACAGTAGTAAACACCTCTAAACCTTCAGTCAACTTCTATAAGCCTATACGGTGCAATATCCCGGAAGCCTTGTCATCGTCACCCTGTAATAATTCGCATCATATTTTTCCTTATCTTCCCTTTCAGTATAATTTTCAGATATGATTTAGGACTTTCCATTGACTGCATTCCAAGATCTCTATTAACTTGTTCAATTCAGAATTAATCCACTCAGGTGTGAGACATAGTATTATTATTTAGAAGTTATTTGTCTCCGCGTTTTATGGAACCTGGAGGTTCATTATTGTTTTCGTAACAACTCACCACCGAACACTGTCCTGAGCTAGTTCCAGAACTGCGTTAAAGAAATACACAACAGCAGCCGAATTTTGTAACACCTTGTACTGCGACAACAAATTTTCTGTATTACGAACAACGTGAGCTATGTGAAGGTCCCCTCAGAGCCGCTCTGGTACGCCTATGCATACACACAGCATGAATGCATGAGGGCAAAGGGTAATCAACAACAGGGAAACACCACAAAATTATCACATGTCGTTATATGAATAAAGCCAGAAGGTATAACCCAGATTTTTATGGAGTTCAGATACTGGCACAAACAGAGAGGTAATTTAGATGCGCAAATGGGAGAAATACGCAGCTCAGCTTTCCAATACAAAACCAGACAGTCAGATAAATAAACCGCGTGTTATGAGGTGTGTTACGTTAAATGTAATGGATAATATCAATATCAATTAACTCCACGGAGTAGATTCTTTGTTTAAAGGCTGGTCGTGGCTAGTCTGGTTAAGAAATTAATAGTCTCTTACAGGACTAAAATCTTCATAACGATGTTAATGAGAGCCCAAGAACACACCCTTTCCTGACCCAGGTGAATTCAGTGCAAACCCTTTCATATTTTGGTCTACACCTCGTAATGGAGTTGACCCAGATCTAAAAATTCGCCACTGAATATGAATAATTCATGGGAGAATCTGCTGTACTGTGCTGGCCGACGTGTGAAGAGTGGACAGTCAGAACAAATTACTCTTCTGAGGGCCATAACAGCCGTAATCAGCATACAACGATATTCTGATCGAGTTCTTTTTTAAAATATCGGCACAGATGCAACAATTCAGAACCAAACACAAAAATATGTTCGTTTAATTTTATTCAACGACGTTCTGTCAACTAAAACAGTCTGGACAGTAAACTGACAACCTGTAAACTAGATGCCCGGGATTCATCTAATGGGTTGGGGACCTTTTAATGGACTTAGCCTGATGCTGACCACTCACCTTCACCTTATGTCCAAGTTGAAGTGTAAACACTGGGCTTACAATTATTGGAAATATGAGAAACGTTATACAAATTCGGGCGGCGTGTAACGGCGAAATAGTTTTTCGCATGCGCACTGCGACCTAACTGACGTCATCCATGCTTCTAATTAAACTGAGCCCAGGTGTAGTGCCTAGGTAAGGGCACTCCTTCATGTGCAATGTTCAGTGACAGAATTGTAGACGAATTCACATTAAAAAATTATGTCAAAATAAGCGGTCACGAACCATTGCAGGACACAACCATTTTTTGATCGAATGAACACTTAAAACAAAGAGATAGTATAGTTGCGTCATATTGTGATATTAATTAAAATAATTATTATATTTGTTTACCGTCAAATCACAATAAAATAGTAAGATAAGATAATTTAAATGATTAAAATATCATCTTATGTTCCATATCGAGCATTCGATGTAAACAAATATAATAATTAATTTAAATAAAATATTGTAGTATTTTTCTTACATTGTGTAAATAAATTAACAGAATCAGGTCTATATTCAATTTAAAACTAGGGAGTATTATCATATACATTAAGAGCTGATATCTGGCAATTTTCTTTACGTTACACCCTAAAATTTTTTTAAACGAAACTAAGGCAGAATTTTTGCATATACTCATACACGTTTATATATATTATTAAAATACACACGACGTAATTTTTATAATTTCAGGATCTCATAAACTGTTAACAGAGTGAAGCAGACTGTTACCACATCCGAACACAAATTCACTCTAAAATCATGTAAACAACAGACGTAAGCCATGCGCATGCGCAAACAGTCTCGTCAGACCAGATAATGGCGAAGTCCGCCCCTAACTGAAATTAATACAGCGCTTCAACGATCTGCTTTCTGGGCGCCCGGCTTTGAATACCGTCAGCTGTACAGAGCGTTATGTATGATGGCGATCACAAGGCTTTCAAGTAGAACGTGCGGAGTTATCCCACCAGGAACAGGGGTAGATTTAGGCCGCGCCTCGTAGAGCATAACAACGCACTTTTTCTGGATGAGGGCCGAGCTCACAGCCGTGAAATAGCCGCGCGAGAGCGGCCTAAGTTCACGTTGCACGAGGCACTCGAATGGAACACACGCACACACATGATGCTGGTTGTTTTCTGGTATTTTGATCTCTACTAATGACAGAGAGCACGTGATGGCCGATAACACGTCGAAAGAGGAGCTCACTTGGAGACACAGGCGTATATGAACGGATAATAGTATTAAAATGCTTCAGAAATAGGCTGGAAGTATCAAAGAATCCAATGGAAGGTACTGTGAACATTACAAGGAACCTTTAAGTTCTATAACAAAGAATTTTATCATCAGCTGAGTATCTGTTCAAGGATAATGATGTACGTCTAGTTAGTTCGTCTGTCGAGGGACAATTGGTTCTTCTGTGCAGAAATAGCTGTTACTTCTTCTGTGAACTGACCGTGATCCACCCTGTTATTTATGTTTTTCTTAATAATTTATGCCATTTTTGTGTTATATTACTCGTACTTCAGCGAAGCTTTAAAAAAGCTTCGCTGAAATCGGCCTTCTTTGGCTGCTGTCAATTGAAGTTATTGTGGTTGTCACTTTACCGACATTAGTTTATTTATTCACTCTAAAATAATAATGAGGAATTAAAAATATAAGAAATTGATTATCACTAGTTTAAAAACTGACTTCTTTTGTCATATTGAATACACGCATCTGGCTCTTGCAAGCGTAAGAAGTTGATAGGAAATCGAAATTACTATTTTTTATGTTGGATTTACAGAACTAACTACGTACATATATCATATTAGTTCTTCATTAGCTAATACACTCTCAGCTGAATCAAAATTTTTCCCGCGTCTTATGGAAACCAAATATTCGTTACAGCCCACTACGGGACCTATTCCTAAGATATAAATACAGTTCACGTCTTCTGTGCTGATTTAAAGTTCACTTTAGCATTAACCTCCCATCTGCATCAAGATTTCCTCTCCAGAGTTGTCGCCCATAATTCTATAAGCATTTTTCATCTCTTCTTTAACTGCCAGGCGCCCCACCCATGGTATTCAAATTGTCCCTACAATTACAATGGGGAATAAAATTTAAATGTGTACATTAAAATATGCATTTGTATCCTGGAATTTGACTGGTGTCAGATACAATAATAGGCATGTATCCCACTGAAACAATGTTTTATTGCAGAAGCTGCTTATGTTTGTAATTGAACATTTGTATTTAATGGACGAAAGACAAATGCCCCAGGATAATGTCACCCGCCGATGCATGTGTTGCGTTGGTCCGAAAAATCAAACCGGTGGAACAGCTGCAGTTAACATTAGTGTCAGTATCAGTGAGAGAGTAACCTATCAAAATATTTGAATATTAAAGTATGTTAAAAGACAATGTGTTACCTGTCTTATATGGGTATGAAACATCCGATATAATCACGGGTTGTTGAAGTCAGAAAACATGAGGAGATAATATGGGCCTATGAAAGAGGAGGCAGGGGTGTACGAGAAAATTACAGAATGATACAGATCTTTATGACCTGCAGAGTCCATTCTTCACTTGGTGTTACAATTATTGTTAGTAGCATTAGTAGTCATAGCAACAGCAGTAGTAGTAGTAGTAGTTGTAGTAGATTTGTTTTATTATTATTATTGTTTTTCTATTGTTCTATTTACTGTTAGTGTTGGCTGTTATTGGCCTCCTTTTGGCTGTTGCCAAGCACTCTAATAAATGAATCGAAGTGAATTAGGACGCTTAAATCAAGGATGACTATAAAAAAACATGCAGTATGAATGAGCGACGTGAGAAGTGCACACACAATTATAGTCAAAAAACTGAAGGGAAAATACTACGTAAGGAAACATTAAAACTGATCTCAAACGAATAGGAAATTATCGTGACTGGATTAAATTGGCTCAGTACAGCCAGTGTTAGATCAGTGACGAACAGTGGAGTTCCATAAGACGACGAACATCACCTCAACTTAGAACAGCTAAACGTTCTAAGTAATAATTAAGTTCTATGCAATAATAAGCATGTGTAAATACACAATTAAAATAACAGAACATAAAATATTTTTGATTTGTTTTGACTTTAACCAATTTTTTTACAACTCAGTGCAAACCTGAAAATACTTAGTGTATACTACACTGTCGAGTCAGTATCGACTCATGACACAAATGTTTTATGAAGTGAAGTAAAGCAAAGCTACCATAAAAAGATATTCAGGGACTTCTTTTCGGAAGTTATAATTCTCACAGAATGAGTGTAATTCCTTTCATTCGGTGGCAGCTGATGTGAGGATAGGAGAAATAAACTCTGCAATAAACACAGCAGAATATTGCTCTAATAAGAAGAACTTGATAGAGTTCTATTCTGAGTCAAGAGACTTGCACAGTCTTAAACTGAGGGTAAGCCTACGACGAACAAGTAGCTGCAAGATGCCACTTACAATAGAACAATAGGACTTAATTCTGTCCTATATTTAAGCTATGAAGATGTATTGTACAGGGATTAGAAGGAGAATCTTGACTTTGAATAACAATAGACTGTATAAACAGTAGTTGAAGAATTATTACTCTGTTATATACATGACAGGCCACACGGAGAAATACACTGTTAGGTTAGGTTGTGCAGTGACAGAAATCCCTGTTCATTTGTCTCAGGTAAAGTAGGTCCGATTATGTTTGATCAGTGTGGACTCAGGGTTTTGGACTGTTTGAAGACTGAAATCGCGGGATCGAATCTTTCTCGAAGTACATATGTTTTGATATAATTTGATGTTTAGGATTTGAGTTTTTACGGCGGTGAGTCTGAAGATGACTGTCTTCTGGGTTGTTGCGCCGTGTGGTCCGGTAGAAGTTTGCCGACGTTTCAGAGGTCCTTGCTGCCTCCATCAACAGGGCGATCATCACCGTGGTGATGGAGGAAACAAGCACCTCTGAAACGTCGGTAAACTTCTACCGGACCACACGGCGCAACAACCCAGAAGACAACCATCCATCTTCCCTCGACTCTTGTTTTATACCATTTAAAACATTTCATAGGTCGAGAGGCTTTTACCCATGACACCCGTCGAAATACGTCTCCACCCTCAGCTATAAGTACATAGCAGAAGTAACCACATTCAATTCCCGTCGGCGGTTATAGAGTGCTTATATAATTCTGGACTGTTTAATACGATATCTGCTCTGTGTTAGTTCAGCAGATGTTTGCAACAGGTAATCAGGATTATCCTTAAACTAAGATTATTTTAACCAACTATCACTCGTGAGATTAAAGTCTTGCTATAATCTGGTTTGTACAAGTTTGCCGTTATATTAACTACACTTCATGCCCCGAAGACAGGAGCTGATTATAAACACAGAGGCCGCGAGATCATGGGGATAAAGTCACAAGATAAATCAACAGATTTGTTACTGGCTCCGCATTAAATGCAGAAAACCAAGTACAACATAAGATTTTAAATACACAGAGACAGAGCATTACTTCTCACGGAACAACCTTTTTCCAACGTGGACAGTATGATATTAAAATTACATCTATAAAGACATTATAACAAGAATACATTTATGAAATATCTGTTGTTTTTATTTAGGAATCTGTTACCATCCACACTAAAACAATGAATCGCCCTGATGACGGAGGCAGTATGACCTCTGAAACGTTGGTTAACATCGACCAGACTACACAGCGCAATAACCCAGAAGACAGAAATCTTCATACTAAGAATCGCCCTGATGACGGAGGCAGCAATGACCTCTGAAACGTTGGTAAACATCGACCAGACTACACAGCGCAACAACCCAGACTTCGGAAATCTTCATGTTTTCCCAACCTACGAGTGTACATGGCGCCATGACGTAGCAGCAGTAAAAGCGAAATTGAAAGTAAAATTAAAAGCGCCCGGACATTAAACAGAAACCAGTGGACGAAAGTTATTTCCCTGCAAGCTTTCCTTGTAATATATTTTCTGAAAACATAAGTATACCATATTCTACGTGATATCACTTGTGACATATTGAAAAATAGGGAATTTGTGACCCATTTTAAAAACACACTGACGTGCATGAATATGCAAATGTAAACATGTCGAAATGGTCTTCTAGGCTGAAATGTGTGGACTTCGGTTATGAAGATGATAACAGTATGTTCCTACGTACAAGTCCACGCTGTACTACAATCCAGAAGACCAACATAGACAATTATATTTCCCTAAGAAAAGGATCACAATAAAGATGAATATATTTTTAGATTGCACTGTAGTTACTAACTGAACCAAATCGAACTGCATAATCAAAACTATTCCGACACCCCCGCGGCAGCGATATTTAGCGCAATTCATGAACTGGAAACAAACACACGCTAATGTAAGTGTTCATATTTCATATCAGAAACTCATTATGAATAATAATTAGGTTACAATTTGATTACGGTAAAATTTGAACATGGGAAAAATAAAAAAAATCCGAAGAAGGCAGCCCGGAACAATGGTCATGAACGGAACTGATACCGTTGAATTCAAGTCTCGATAGTTATCAGACCTACACAGATCTACACGGCGTTCTGCATTTCAAAAATCGTTGTTAAACTATACAACTATAAAATAATAGCTGAACGAGACATCTGAGAGATGGGCGATCTATAAGTCATATATTTATTAAAATTTCGCATCTTAGTCACCTGATATTTAGCTACAAGTCAACAGCGTGATTCAGGAGTGTCATCAGAGCATTTATTTTACTCACAGGTAAATAGTGATTTCTGTACATGGACGTATTGGCTACTGAAACAACGCATTTATGAACTCAGGTGTTTCATGAGGATATAAACTGCTGGGCATTATGAATCTCATCATGAAATACAAACCCTGACTGATTTGCTTTTCGCTGCGTTGTGGTCTGCGTGCGTTGGTATGACAGCCTGAACACATAAATCGCTATGTGTAATAAGCGGGTTCGTATCAGAGTGATCTCATAACTGTCCCAACGCTTTAACCCGCAACCTATCGTTGTTAACGTGAAAACTACCCAGCAAAACAAAACTACTCCGTGTAGTACAGCGGCTCAGCTGTTTCTGGCACTTTCCTAACAGATACGAGGCAAACCAAAAACTATTTTGTATCATAACACAAAATACGTGCGTATAACTGTATGTATGTAGGTTGAGTGTTATTACACATACAATGCAGATTCATCTGTTAAGTACGACAGCATCTGAGCAATTTTGCAGTTTATTAAATAAAATATAATTTATGTGGGAGTAAGAATGTGTACTCTTGTTATGAATTGGTATTTTGTATGTATGTGTATATGTACGATCTTAAACAAGGAAACAAGGAAAGAAGATGACGTTCCAGGAATTAAAACGAGAAGCCGAGAATAGGGAAAACTGGAGAGCTGAGAGCTCTTTTTGGGCAGAGCAATGGACCTGTCGTAAGGCAGAACACTAAATAATAATAATAATAATAATAATAAGTGTATATGTGTGTGCGTATATGCGCGTCAATGCGTGTTACATCTACAGGAATTTTCCGATTCCAATTTCAGCCCCCAGAATGGGTCAACTTAATGAGTATTTTGGTAGTCTCCCTCCGTGCATCCATGAAAATGTTCGGAAAACAAAAAGTGATAGTGGAACCACGGTTCCGGAGAATTAGACGTAAATACGTCTATACGGAAAGGAAGTTCATATATTGGCTTTATTCTAAATATTTCCTTTATACATGCTTTACAATTGAGTAAAGTTTGATTAAGACTTTGCTTATTTAACTGGAATTAGTTACGCTTAAGATGGGTCTGTGGTAGCTGAATGTAATGTAAAGTAATGTAATGTAATGAACGGTAAGTTAAGGTAATGTAATGTTTTATAGGTAACAACAGATAACGTTTCCTTGGTAACAATAATACCGAGTAAACAATTGACGTCTCCAAGGTAACATAATGCAGTTACACTTTTTCGTTTCACTTTTTCGTCTCACTTTTTGCCGAATGACACTGACCCGAAAATATAGACGTATTTACGTCAAAAAATAGACAACACTCACTTCCAGATAACTAATAATTAATAAATTCCACAGTGTTCTACATTATATCACCTATGATAAGGCATCGTTAAATAAAGCAGGACCAAATCTAAACCCGCAACTCCAGGGTAAATGAGTCGACCACAATCGGCTAACAAGGCTCTTCTGTTGTGGCTGTGGCAAGGGAATCCTCCCTGCGTCTAATTATAACGCCGTGCAAGTGCCAGGGGGTAGCGGAGGTAAATCTTTTCTCAATCTAAACGTGGGCATTACAGAGCTAGCTTCTTTGGTAAAATCCCACGGTCCTCTTTGTATAAAAGGCTAAGTATTGCCCTGGGTAGGACTGTAAATAGTATTGGCGAAAATAAAAATCATTGCATCTCCACAACCTGTTTTTTGACTGAATGCAATATCATAAATTAACCGTGTTACATTTCCCTAGCACAAATATCATACAGTAGCTGGAGAGCAATCAGTATAATCACCATAAAAATTTGTGTACGGTAAAATGGAAGTTCATTTATTACTGTTCTCTGCATCCTATATTCATAATGCGTGTGGATGAATGCTAACTGAATGCCAGTTTCAACAACAAAAATTAATTAATTAATTAATTAATTTCCGAATAAAATCGTTCGTTTATAACAACTACGTAAATTCATAACAGATGAAAACTGGGACCTCATGCGCAACAGATCACAGTCTGTAATGTAGGTAAATAAGGAGCAAGCTATTTGACGATCCTTAATCAACTATAAAGTTTTCGTTCAAACAACATGAATAGGTAATTTGATATTATAGTTTGATTGACAGTCCGTCCACAAAACAGTTTTTGACTATAGTCTCAATGTTTATTAACTACATGTTTCGACCTTAATTTGTCATCTTTTGGTGGTGCTAGAAACTAACACATTATTAATAAAGTATAAATATTTGAAACAGATAACATTTGCACGAATTCGTGCGATTGCTTAACAATTATTCGTAACAGGTATGTACCTGAAAACACAGGAAGTTTGACCTACAGTAGAAACATATTTTTTCTCGGGTTTAAAAGCAAGTACTGAAATGGAAGGGAGTAGATTATAGGCTGTATGGATATTTCCTAAGATGTTAACAAAATCATTAGAATGTTCAAATTGTCTATTAGTTTAAAGCCCTTTGAGTTATGTCTTTGAGGTAGAATTAAGCTTTCTTATTGCACATTTCTGGATTTCTTCTTGTTGTGTAATCACTCAGAAACGTTACGATCAACGCACAACAGGAATCGTCCCACAAAACTCGAGATTATAAAATTATTAAAATGATCGTGAGCCTTAAGACAGACAGACAGAACCAAGTTTGTCAGTTGGTAGGTTAGTTTAATTAGTTCTTTGGTTAACCGAATTTTTCAAGTAGTTGGTGAGCCAGCTCTACTTAGAATGTTAGTTGATTAACTGGTTACGTAGTTTTATATTTGATTTAGCTTAATTTCAGTTAATTACTTAACGTCTATACAAGTAATATCAGCGGAAGGCAGTCGATTATTCAGACATGTTAATAATTTTGCTCTTATTTGATACCTTAAAGACAGGAACACATGAGAGTACAGAACAGAACAAAACAACGAACTTTCTAGTTCCTTCCTGTTTTAATTGTTTGTAACATTTCCGGCCAGTGTCCGCGTTCATGTATTTCCCCTTGCACTTAGGCAAACAGGTGATACAGAACTGTATAATCAAATAAAACAACACGTAAAAACGTCGCTTCTGGAATGATCTATTTAACACAGCCAACTAAGTAGAACAAACAGATGTCAATGTTTGGTGTTGACCACACAACATATGAAATGGGAAAATATATTTCGCTTGTATTAATAGTTGCTACGCTCAGAGTTTGGAATCATGCATTCTAAATTAATGGAAGAGAGTTCTTACTGAGAAGCTAACAGTCCCTCAGCTACTCAAGAAATCCCTCTCCATTTAATAAATCCAAAATCTCAGGTTCGTGATCCCAAAAGCCCAACACTGAAACGATAACCTATCTTGACCCAACCGAATGCTGTTCACAGTTTTAAATCCCAAATCTTTAGATTCCATTTTATTATTATCTTCTTATCTCCGACTATATCACCCAAGTGGAATCCTTGCTTCGGGTTTTCCGACTAACAATTCGTACGCATTCCTCATGTCTCTCATACGTAATATATTGTACGCTAATGTGTTTTTATTAAGCGGGAGTGGCTAATTGGAACAGTGGATACTTTTAAATTCGATTCATCTCTCAACTACACTCGTAATTTGTGAATGATAGCCCTTTGAATCGACAAAACAAAATTTAATTTGGGAAAGGAATAAAAAAAGTCCAAATATAGAGTAACTACACAATGTCCACACGTAACATGAAATTATTAGTAGTGAATTTAGTGAACATTACTTTTTACATGGAAGCAACGTGTACTACACAGAAACCTGCCAAAAAAGAAAACATTTTCAGATCGCTTTGAGTTCCATCATAAAAAGGTTTTCTGTACTTAGAAAAGGTTAGCCGTTTACAGGGTTAAATCAGGCTTCTTTTTTACTATAAAGTTCTGTTATTTACATTCCAAAATTGAACAAGAATGACAGTCAATTCCGGAAATGTAGATGATCCCAAGATAATCTACAATAACATCACTAACGCAACAATGGATTATTGTATCTGCCCTTCTGTCTGAACTATTATAACAATTAAGATCAAGTTTCTACCCATTAATACGGAGAAGCGAAACTTTGCAGGAAAGTTCTGACAGGCTGGTTGCAAAGTAACAGGTAGTTTACATTAGTTCGTCAGTTGTCTCTTGCAAAACAGCGCCAAAAGAAACCCTGAAGCAAGTATCACGTTCAGGTTATAGTGTCTTGATTTCCATTCCGGGAAGTCAAGATTGAGTACAGTGAGATAAAATTTTGGGTAGGCGCTACAATCAACCGCGCTGTGGTATTACAACTATTGTAATGGTCAATGAAATCCTTACACAAGCTATGCTCAACACTGAATCTGGTTATAAACCAGCTTAATCCACTCCATATTGTCATTTTAGATTTTTTCAGCTACGCTTGCTTGGATTGGTGACCATCTGAGAACATCACAAGGACCTCTGAAACGTCGATAAACGTCTAACAGACGACACGGCGCAACAACCCAGAAGACAGTCATCTTCAGACTCACCGTCGTAAAAACCTCAAATCCGACTATTTCATGTCATGCTTATGAAGATCCCAGGTTGAGCGTCATTAAAATGACGGACAAGCTTGCCTATTTCCGTGGATTAAACTACTGACCTCTCAGTATGGAGTAACACAACAAAAATCAACATAGAATTTTTAACCACCGAAAGATTAAAAAAAATTATACATGCAATTTTAGAAGCTGACCTGGTAGTCCATGAAGTTTCCATAACCCATGTGGTTGCAAGTGCAGGAACACTGTTGAATGTGTTCTCTTATATCCATCTCGACGTCCCATTGCGCAGGGGCTCCACTGTTCCCCGATCCAGCAGCGGAGGGGTTCAGCGTAATGGCCGCACGACAACATTCTTCCATCTGCATCATGTCACGCGGCACAGCACGCACTAAACTTATTCTTGAAATCTCCGAGGACTCCTTTCATCACCGGATCCTTTCACTAGCATCATACGTCATCAGTCTTCACACCTAATATCCCTTTGTCTACAGTGTGTGATCGCATCCCAAAATTAAACCGCGCTACTAGCTGCCTTAAAATGCAACTGCTAGATCTCTACTCACGTAAATAACACACAATTAAACAACAATTAGATAAGGATAATGTTCCAAGCCAATTTACACAGGCTGTGATTAATAAAATATATCTCACATATATTTTTTTCAAATATTCTGAGGTAACTTGAAATGTTCAAACATTAGACCAAATATGATATTTAACATTCCAAACAAAACGTCTCCAGATAATATACTTACTTCATGATTCGAAATATTCACATTATAAACTATAATGCAATACAATCACCATCAGAGCCGTATATATTCTCTGTTTTAACTTCATGCATCATAAATCATGAAGCAACATTTCATTGTTTCAAATGTCACGAAGTGGCCTATGCAGTGATATTCAACAGTTTTTTAACCTTGCCTATTAAATGATACTTCGATCATTCTGCATCCACACTACACATATTTCATCACAACAAACGCTGAAACGTTACGTGTCCATACCACGACACTAATCGATAGCAGGCGACCTTTCATATTGTCCCCTGAACTCAGATTCGTCCAAAGTTCGATGAGGAAATTAAAAGACTACGAATTACTCCCTCTATACGTTATCAGTATCCTACATTCAAAAGCATAATTTGTGTACACGTATTTCCATTTTAAGAATACCTCTTTGTCTCGTCAATATCACAAAATCGCATCCATTCACAATAACGCGAGTCACTTATTTCGTTCTTGTCCACATACTTGTTGCAAAACGTCATGACATTTATCAAAGTTCTAGCAGAAGGTGACAATTTATTTCAATCATACAGCGTCAGATGTACTATTTTTCAAGTGATATCAGTTCAACTGTTACATCGTATATTTTCTTGGCCATCGTTCAATTTCATTTTACCGCTGCATGTTTCAGGGATGACTGCATTATAAGCACACTAGTAAATTTCAGTTTGGATATAACATAATTTTAAAATGTAAATTTACTGAAAATATAACAATGAATTTATTATCACTAAATTCTTACGGACATTGTACTTAGGCGCCATATTTGAGTACGTGTTACATCACAAATAGATGGACTTACAAACTACTCGTATTAAATATAAAGCATACGTTGTTTATATTTGTTAGTAATTGCTATCTGCTTCACAGTCAAAATACGTGTTATTTTTATCTTCTAAACTTTACTTTACGTTACACTCATTACCTACATTAAAGATTCCATAAATTTCACTAGCCACATAACGTACAGTTATATGTAGACTTAACTAAATTGAGAGAAGAATTGATTATTTTACTTTTAGTAAATCCAAATATTTCTGATACTGGTATATACACACCCCTTGAAACTGACACTGCAAAAAGAAGTATGCAAATAAGAACTACCTTACACGAAACAGAACAAGCATTACGTGCAGAAATAAAGTAAGTCACTTAAAATACTCTAGAAAATTACATATGAAATACGTAATCCTTCTACGTTCTCCATAGCTTTAAGCTGTACAGGATAGAAATTCACTAGTAGCGGTGTATAGAGAACGAACATAATCCCTCTACTTTCCTCACTTTAGGAGCTTAAATCTGTTGTACTTTCTGCTAACAAACATTCCGGTACAGTTAATACTGCAAAGTTCAATATACGATACACTTCACCGCTTAATAACTCAATTCGGTTAAATTATTGCATTTCACTTTACTCCAAAGCAGTTAACAATAACTGACGAATATGAATAATTTAATATTCTCCGCACTTAATATTGGTATTTATGATAAATTCATCTACTCACACGTAACACGTGCTTACAACTTACGCGTTATTAGAATTTACATAAGAATTTTATTATAATGAATCCGTTAATAAACATCTCAATACACTGACATTTTAAAACAATGACACATCTACAGTGGCATTTACTATGGCGCGTTTACAAGTCACATAATTGTATTTCGCTCAGCATTTTAAGTTATTTGTTCATAATATATTGACTAGCTAATGTGTGGAAAACGGCTGGTTCTTGAATGAAGCAGAATTCTTGTAATTTCTTTTTTCTGCCATAATTTGCGCCTTGCTTTTACACTAAACGAGGCGTCAAGACAACCAATGGTTAACCATTATAGAGTATCGACTATCCATTTGCGTAAAGAATTACTATCATTATTACCATGACAACTATGACTGATGTGTTGCTATTACTCAAATATTTTGAGCAGAAATGTGGAGTATCTCCGTCATAAACCACCCTACATCATAAACAAATGGAGGCCTATTCAGTGTTAATGAAGAAGAAAAAGAACTTACCAACTCGAATTGTGTTCAGTTCATAATTTCAGTTAATTAATGACAGGGGAAATCATAATAAGAATTAGTTAACCTAAAATTGAAAAGACATTAATACAAATAAAGTTCATTTTTACGATTCTCAGGAATATGCAGTATTCGTGATCGATTACTTAAATAAATCAACGGAAATATCAGATTATGTTTAGTATTGACACCAAACAAGTATGTTATCCGATTTTCAATTCAACCAACGAAATGTTATAAGTATTTGTTAGGTAACTGTTCGTTTGTTAAAACCCTCTTACCACAATTCTACGTCACCCGCATAAAACACGTATTTGATAAAGAAAGTCCCCTGCATATATAATATTAACAAAAGTATTTGTCCATTATGAAACATTGCTATCCGCTCATATAACATTCAGCAAAATAATCTCTACTAGTTATAAAGAGTATATTGTAACAAAGGACGCAATTAATTTGAACATTGTCCACCTTATGACGCATATTTGAAACACGCTACAATCGGTAGCTGAGTTTTTTCTTTCCGTACGATAATTGGTTGTCATATACCAAGAGTTTGTATTTTATCCTGCAACCACAAGTAAAAAATACGCATGTGGAGGAACAGGCCTATTCAATGCAAACCATACATTTTCTTTATACAAGTTTATTATCTTGCCCATACATACGCATTTATTAGCACGCAAGAGTACTCACAGTGCCGAAAAGTCACGATTCAGTAGTTATCACAGCTGTTTCCCATTCAGAAATTTCCGATTTCGAGTCTTGACTTAGATAGCAAGCTACGAAGGTGGAATTTCCGCGGTTTTACTCAGTCTTTTCAGATATATGATAGAATACTATCTCAAAACAAGCCACGACCTTATTCTTCCACATCGTTCCCCATTCAACTTTTATAACTTCCTATAATTCGACAATATTTATGCAATCGAAAAAAGGGCTTTAAATAACCATGAAATTACCATTTTCTGTTTATTTACAAGAATCCAAATTGTAATTTTTTATATAATGAAGGTAATGTAAACAAACTTTCGTTCAGTTGTTGTTAAATCAGCGAAAATATGTAAGTACCTTGTGAAAACTTGTAGTAAATCAATACGTAGCCAGAATTATTCAATGAAAGTGGTATTATATCGTAAAATAAAATTCAAACACTATTTCCCCTCTGTGTTCCCAACGAAAGGCTTCCTGATCGACTTCATAGATCACAGCCCATTTTTAGAAGTTAATAACAGTTGCTCAGCAAAGTAAAAAATTCCTCGATTACTATGGAACTCGAAGAGTTACTACCGCGTTCTCAGGATCCTCAAACATCACTGCACTAAGTAGATGAATCCAATTCACACTCTATGTACTGAAAATTCATTTTAAATTATCCTTCTATCTACACCCGTCTTTTAAGTGGTCTCTTCCCTAAAGTGTCACACAAATACGCCGTTTGTCATCGGCATAATATAGTATGCAGTGTACGTAATTGCGTGTATCTGTTAGCCTATTTTGTAATCACTCATATTCCTGTTTGATGTCTTAGTTCAGTAATATAACTTGTGGCTGTTGATCCAGCACTCTAATAACAAAATATTTAAACAGTTTATTACTTATACTAACTACGCTAATACATAATCTTAGTAAGTTTAATGTATTTTTACGGGTATATTATTATTATTATTCATCTATCATCATATCGTAAAAAAATAACTTTTCTCATTACTTTACAAGTAACAGTCTTGACGTAGAATTCCTAAAAGTACAGAAATCGTTCGTTTAAAGTTTACTCGGAGCACAAACTCAAATTCACTGTATCACGTCATTTCTATACAGATGAAACTAAAGCTACAGTTTAAAGCTGTTGAATGTATCAGTAAAATAATTAATCATTTAATTACATCTTTTTAACTGAACACTAAAATCGTCACGCGTTTACACAAAAGAAAATTCGACATATACTAACTAAAATAAATCACATCCACAACTTTCCACCACAAGGATAAAGAAATTCTCATGTCAATTTTTCTGTTAAAACAAAAGAATCACGCGTAACAACACGGAGCCTCGCAACCCGCCAACGGGACGGCGCCACTAACGGATCCGACGTCTGTCAGCGTCTGAACGACGCTCCATCGTCGCTAACTTGGTCCCGGGCATCAGCATCTAGCCAGCGAGCCTTTAGAATTCTGCACGGAAACACCCGAACAAACTTGCCGCCACGGAAATACCCGAAAAATCTACCCCCTTCTCTACACACTAATGAGAAGCTGTAGGTCCAGCTGCGTTTGACCTCTACTGCCTAAGAACCAAGCCCATCTTTTACTTTACAGGGCAGAATCATACAAGTGCAGCACACTGACCACAAGTGTGATTCGTGAACCGTTCTGTTGTACCTCCAGCGATATATCTGCCTGCCGTTTTCTGCTGTTCTGAAGCATTTAGCAGTACGTACCCTGACAAGGAAGTACCGAGTATGACAACAATACACAGTCTAGTAACAAAATTCGGGACACCGGAAGAGTTTGTCTGAGACAAATGCTTATCGACAAAAATAACAACAGATAAAACAGTGCATCAGATGCAACGACAAGATATATCTTGCAAGAATTCAGCGCTGCCTCTGGTTTCGTCGTTTTGTGCGTGAACGGGTTCATGCGTTTTAAATGGATCATCCTACATTAAAACAATCTGGACAAGCATTGTAATGGTCTTTATGTGAAGTGCCTATTATTTGATGTAACCGCAACTGAAATGTGTCGACAAATCCGCAACATAAAATCTTACTAGAATCCTTTCAGAAGCTCTAGGGTTTCTAACGCGAAAGTTTCTAACGATGGTATATTATAATACGTAAACCGTTAGTTCAGAATTTTCCCATCGTCTAAATTATAAAATAACAGCCTTCTGCAAGATGTATATTGCTTTCTTAATAACACCTTCGCCCAAAAATGGAAAAACAAACGTAATGAAACATCACCAAAAAACTACAGAAATCATAATTGAGTTTTAAGTTCTTAGATATATTTTACACCTGATGATGGTTTTATAAAAACTGAAACATATTGTGTAAATGTTCCGAAATGTAAATCGATCAATCGATATGGAACATGAATGATATTTTATTATCTTAATTATAAGAAATTTTAAATATTGTGATCAGACGGATTAAAATAAATAATTGTTATAATATTCACAACATGACGCAATTACACTATCTTCTTAATTAGGTAAAGAGGAAGATGATAAACTATTTGTTGGGTACCTGATTCAGCTACCCTCAGACATACAAAAGCGTTATTTGAACGTGAGAACTCAAGAACTACAAGAGTCAATTACAATATCAGAACAAGAAAATAACATATAATATAAAAATAATGATGATATGTGAACATGAAGATGCAGCAGTACTATGGATCATTCGATACAAACAGATAGAAAGGTTCTTCTGGCAAATAGGCCAAACATAATAATTAAATCATGCTTACTGATAGACGTGGCAATATAATCGGAGAGGAATGCAATATAAAATGAGACCGAAAAGAAATTAGAATACAAAAATATAAATGTGGAAATTCTGCGAATGTGGAATATGAAATGCTTTGTCATAACGGTAATCATTGGGCTCACGGGAATTGTAACTGAGGGACTATAATAATATTCGGGAAAAAATACCACGAAAGCATTCAATAGGCACTGTACAAAAAAAACAGCCATTGTAGGAACATCGCACATAATATCGAAAGAGCTACAGTCTGGAACTTGTAGCCTTAGTGGTGGGGTTCGAGAGAAAATAAGTTCCAGGACAAAGAAAAAAACGTTGATATGAGAAATAATAATAATAAACAATAACGGGACGGAGCATAGCAAGAATAACGGGCATTCGATGTGTACTTGTCGTCAGCACTAATTCCCGTACTATACTTATTTGATTCAAGTAACAATTCACATACGTTACGTTGTATATGATGGTATAAACGACTCAAAATATTACATTGGTTTACACTATATAGATGACATTAAACTCTGTCTTATTCTCAAACAATAAAGTTCTGGCGCTACACCTATAATGACCCAATTTCGTAAATGGCCAATTATTTATCATCACTACGCAGTATTACAAAACGTAGCTCGTGTATATCTGATGAGTACAAAGTTGGATCAGATGCGGATAGTGTTTTACTACAGAACACATTATCCTGAGGCAATGTTTCTCACCATATTTTTGGTGTAATAAATACATTTATATGCGATTTCCGGTCGAACACAATAATATATATATATTTATTTATTTATGGGAGCCAAAAATTCCCAGGACTCGACATTACACATTCGCTTGCATTCTTTCTGCCCGGTCAGTTCGGAAACACACAGTTTCCATGTACCATTTTAAAAACACACATAATGTGCCATAAATTAAAAGGGAATCGATTAATTAACAATTTCTTACGGCCAGGCTTGCCTCTCCATTAAGACGGATGAAAGCATGTGATAATGGAAATATTCGTAATAATTCGATACAATTCAGTTTTTAAAATTTGAATTATTTTATACGTAAAATACGTCTACTCACCATCAAACGATGAAGGCGGAAAAGTCTGAAAAAAGAACACAAATCATATAAATCAGTGTCTACTAACTTTTGTTCAGAAAAATCCTGTTATTGTAAAACATTCCAAGGATACGTTTCTGTTATGTCATATTTAAGATAATGTATCGCCGTGTTTAAAACAGGTGTAACCTGTAACATTTTTCACAGCTCCTTTCTAATGATACTGCATATCACAAAAGTCAAGCCTTCATGTTGAAAAACAAATGTTTACTCTTACATGATAATAACTTTAAAGGTACAACATTACATGATTATGTTTGTGTGTGTGTTTATATATACACACAATATCGAAACATGTTTAAAATAAAAGTTGAACAAGTAAAAAAAATAGCTGTACCGTACGTTATGTCAGTGTTGTACGATTAACATTCTGAAAAACGAAATTAAAATATCATATATAAAATAAACAAGTGAAAAATCGCGCGACATCTCTGCTATACGAAAACCACAACATATAGCGCATCTTAACTGCCAAGGTGGTTTTAATGTCCTTTATAAAGTACATATTATAAAGAGCTTCTATTTATCTTCAGTACATGTTAGGTACGTCTACCATTTACTTTTACCTAAAGACAGAGCCATTCTAGCCCCCATATCTAACTACTCTCATACAGTATAGTATATGCTTTCCTTTGGTTTGAAGACAAAGACATCCAGCCTCAGAAATGTTTTTCCTTTTTTCCAAAATCAAGATCAATATGCAAAACAATTTCTGGATTTGTATCCTTTTGTGGCTACTCCACTATTGTGTTGGTACCATACGTTAATCTTACAATACCCCGCGTTATAATTAAATCAGCCGAACCATTTAAAGCAACCAGAGATGCAGTATCTTGGTTTTAACAGCTCCAACCGAACGTCGAAGTTTATTAATTGACACTCTCTTTTATATTCGAGAGATCCTGAGTTCGATTCCCAGCTCAGAGTCGTATTTGGACTAAGATCCTCGTAGTTTTCCTGCTCCGTATTCAAACACTTGCCACGACAGATTCTATGCATCCTTTCAATTCATCACTCGCAACCAGTCTACCATTCGACTGTACACGTCCAAAACAGTTGAAGAATCATCGTTAAATAAACCAATATTCAATCCTTAGAAAATTCCTTTTTCTTGGGTTATCAATGGACAACTGAGGTTAAGAATGCCTGTTCCCTTCGCCCTTAACAAAGGAAGGACACAGGCTCAAGTGTCAGGACGGATCAATACATCAGACAGCAGTCTGGTCTGGGTTAAATACATTCAGATGTCTGGTACATCTGGGAAGACGCAGTGGCAATGTGTTTAATAGAAATAAGAGTGCAATGAAAGATAATGTTGGGAGAATGACAGCAGAACATTATAATTGCTTTACTTTAAAGGTCGTCGGTGCTTCCATCTGGCGAGCAGTTATAACAAGGTGATTTATATGCAGAGAGAGAGAGAGAGAGAGAGAGACACACACACACACACTTACACGGGAAAGAAGAGATTGGGCTTAGCGAGGCGTGACGTACTTACTCGTCTAGCTGCAAGTCCACGTGGCCGTGCATGATATGCTGGAATTCAGAAAATCAGAATACAGGAATGTTCCGACAAACCAATCGAGCGACACGCTCGCTGTAAAGAAAGGAAGCTGCTAGTCCATAAATTTCAATGTCACATTAGCCGTAAATTACCGCCACTGCTTCGCCGCATCTTGTTTCATATAAAGACACTTCATCAACTAATACGTTTCAATGTTTAGATAGAAGGATAATATTAAAACGAATTTTAAAAGCGTGACGTGATGGTGTGGACGAGATACATCTGACTCAGGACAGGGTCCAGGGACAAGCACTTGTGAATATGATAACGAAGATTCAAGTTCCGTAACAGAAAGGGAATTTCTCGAATAGCTCAGCAACTGTTAACAGAAGAACACTGGATTAGTTTTGCTCTGAAAATGTCACAATTGTTTCCACTAAGCATAATGTCGGAAATACATTTCTTTTTATATTTATTCTTCCTGCACCAGATTCGACTCTCTTCTGAAACATTATCCTCGGGTTTTTCGTATGCCTTCAAAGTACCTTTCCAATTAAATATTTTCATAGAATCTTCAAATACACTCTTGTTGCCCCCTTCCAAATATTTCTCTGTTCCCCCTTCATTATCACGTCACTCTAAACTATATAAATTCCATACTAGGCTAGTCGGTAAAATTGTTCCGAAATTACAGCCTTTATTAAAGCCAAAGGGTCATTTTAATGTCGACAAAGGCCCTGCACTGGACTTTATCATGAGCCAAGTCAATATATTCCTCATCCTACCACCCTATTCTTTTAGGTCCAATATTAATATTATCCTTCCACCTACGCCTAGATTTTTCAAGCACTCTTCGTCCTTGAGGTTATCCATCAAAAATCTTCTTAGGCATTCTTCATCCTCAATTGTGGACATCGTGTCCTTACCTGTTTCGTTTTTCATGGTTAAATTACCTTAGTCACATTATATGATGAATACAAATCATTAAACTCTCCAATAAGCAATATTCTCTATTCTCTTTTTCAATTAATGTTCACCATTCTCTCTTCAACAACCAATTTTCTCCATTCAACTAATTACTTTCCTTCTCTTAGTCCAAATATTCTTAATGCAATTTTGTTCCCAAACACCCTCAACAAAGTTATTTAAATTCCATTATACAATTAGACAAAGCAAGATCTTTACACGAAGTTTTCGGGCCATAGGTAATTTAAAGAGCCATGGAAATATAGTAAGTGGCACAGACCTTACTGGCATTCGGGATCACGTTTAGCAGGCCGTGCAATGTCAAAGCTGTCGACATGTTAATGGATGAGGAGCAATGTTGTCTTGAGCGTTTCCAGCCACAGCGACCTGTCACTTACACGACAGTCAACACAGTCGGGCACCAAAATGTCATCACAGTTTCAGAGGTGACCAGTGCACAGCGGTAAGGGGCTTCCTCACTTTTCCTCGTAGCCAAAAAAGAATTTTATTCACAAAATCGCTGAAATCTCTTCGGCACCTCCTCCCCGATTTACAAGGTCACGATGTTTCTTTAGTCACCACTTCTCCTCACAACTTGCCCCTTAAATTTGTTTTTAAACAATCAATACATAATCGCCCTGAAGATGGCAATTATAAAATTTGTCGAAACGTCGGACAAAACTCAGAATTCGACGCGGCTCATCCCCGAAAGCCGAAGTTGCCCACTACACATTGTGCACACACAAAAATGAGTTTAGCTGGTTCTTGGTTATTTAATAACGCTCTTAAACTATATAAAACACGCGGCATCACGTTTTAACACGACTGTAAATTATGAAAGTGTCACACTTTGGGAATCAACTGAAGTAACCATGCTGTATACCAGAAGACAGTCCCCATCAAAAATCCATGATTACCTTCCGGTGAACCGTTCGAAGTCCAGAGTCCTTTGACGCGAAATCCTGATTGCCGCGACACTGTTACGTGGTGTAGCAGAATGCTGAATTATTCCGCTGAACCAGCCCAGGGTTCGAAAAAATGTTCTAAATTAATGAAAACCGCCCGTCCATAAAGGAAGGACGTGACGTCATGAAAAATCAATTATCATTCTAAAGTCGTTTACGTGCTACAAGAATAAACTCGAAAAACAGAAGCAATGAAAGAGTAGCGGAAATACCACACGCTCCCGCGTACAAGAAGGAAACAATTTGTCACGTATTTAAACAACGGTTCCCAACGGGGATTTCTTGATACAAAATATCAGGGATAACGAATTATTTCATACATCGTATGCTAAAACACTTTCCAAAATCGACACATAAAAACAAATTTGGAATGGTCTACTGCAGTATTCAGTATAGACAAAACCACCAGAAGACAGTGATCTTCATATGTACTAACCGCTGTGAAAACCTCAAATCCTACATAACCAAAATCATTTCATTGCAATTTTGCTACGTCACTAATCTCTAAGTTAATTTACGTTGGTCGTTTAGAGATGACTGGGATTCGCCTGGAATACAGGCTGAGATAACAAACTGCCTACTGAAGTCAACACGCCGTTGCTAACTTCCTCGTGGATGGAGCAAATCAGCACGCGCTGGCTGACTCGTGGACATGTCGCCGTCGTTGTCACAAAATCGATCCTTCGTTTTAGCAAAAGGGCATAATTCGATGGGCCCAACTCAGGTAAATATGACAGATGTGGCGAGACACTGATTATATCTAACCAAATCTCAGGAGACAGGATGCGAAGTAAAATGTCGCAATTCTGTGATGGCTGTAATGGATGGTCGGGTTGCGTAACAGCAGGGAATTTCTTGTGCGGCTGAATATCTATCGACACAGTCCGACGGAACTAATGAATAAGTTCGTTTATTCACCCGAAGTGTGTAATAACCGGACATTTGTTACCGGTTCATGACGTAGGCTGTTTGTGTTCCATGCCAGCGTATGAGACAGCAGTCGACGTAAGCTGCTGTTTTTACATCTCATGCTTGAATTTCTTCAGAAATAAGAGATCGTTTTTCCAAGCCACGGGGATTATTTCTTGTTCCGTTCGGGCAAGCATCTTTTTCACTATCAAATTAATTCTATCACCGCTGAAGTAGATGCATAAAGGAAGAGAAAATGGAAGAAGGAAAAGTTGGTTGAGGAAAGCAGAGTCAACGAAAAGGAAGAAGATGTTGTGGACCAAGCGAAGCGAAATGTAACTTCTTGCTTGCCAACATAACATTGCTCTAAGCTGTTCTTCTATGCACAAATCGTTCTATAAAATCAGATAGGCAGCTGTGCTATATTGTAACGTTGAAATATGACGACTGCTAAGATACAAAACCAAGTGAACACTGATTTAGCAAATAATGAAACTTGCCTGTACATGGAGACTTGTGTCAAATACTGTAGAAGGATTTATTCATGGTTCTACAGACATCTTAGCTCCTTTGTACCGTAATCGTAGGAACGCTATTAATGAGTTGTATCGTACACAAAATTCAACTCTGCAGCAGTTATCACGTCTAGTTCGTATATGCGGGTTCGAGTCTCTGCTTCAAACCAGCTAACTCATATAAATGTATGATGGTCTTTCTCAGTACCACCGAGACATCTACCTTCTCAGTTACACTCGCATTTGGACGCACACAGTTCAAATCTCATGCGAATACCTGGATTGTACCGCCTTCTTAAAAATCCCTTAGCGTGTGTTCGGTAATAATAAGATGATTTTAATTCTTTCAAGAAGATTTGTAAAAACATACGGCTGTTTTAAGATATAGGTAAAATTACGTCATTTTTCAGGGTGTGCTAGTCAGACTCGTGGATTACCTAAGCACGGTGTTTAAACTGGAGATATGATACAGAATTGCTTGAGTTAAAAAGATAACAAAAATTATAAATTATCATGGCGAATCGGGAAGTGGGGTCTGCTGATGGCTGGCTCTTTGGTTACTTAACTACGCAGCACATAAACCTACACGAGTGATTGTCAGAATTTAGTTCAGTGTCTCTTCATGCACATGTTTGTTTTCTATAAATTTAAAAACAAATTACGCATAATACATTTTTAATTTTATCTCTTGTATTATATGGGTTTGAAACTAAGTCTATCGCTCAAAGAACACAGATACATGATGTTCGAGAAATAACACGTGAAAATATCTGTGGACCTAGATATAGCTTAGAAGGAATTGCCCTTAGGATCTGCACTTATTTTTTATAAGGAGGAAACATGTCATCTCCGAGCTTTTTAAACGTTGTTTTGTTTATTACTGCGACCATGGAAACAACAATGTATGATTCTTCATATCAATCCTCTGAAGCTGAAGCTGTTCTAAACTGTATTTAAGAACGTTGTTTGTACCGCAAAGAAAACAAAATGCTTCTCCATTACAAATAGTTGGTTAATCCTATTTAAGAAAATACTCTCTGATTACTCTGATAATTACACAAAACCCATAAATACATTATGCGGGTAAAATGCAGAAATGTTGATTATTAAAGCATGTGTTAATTAAATGTAGTTACCACGTGGCATTGTAGGGTTCAAAAACCTGCATGGAAGGGCTTATGACGTCAGAATGTAATGTGGAGGCGCCACGTCACTCACACAAGGACATCAATATCATTGAAGCAACAAAAGAATTTAAACAGGCGATAAAGTTCCGACTTCGTTTCGTGCTATCACACAAAAGTACGGCATGTGTTGGCTATGCGATCACCCCCCCCCTCCTCCTCACCCCTCACACACAATAACGCTACTGTGGATACACCACCCATAAATAACCACTCGCCATTTTCTTTTTTGTTCGACAATACTTCCCTCTTACCAGCGGCTGGGGATGTGGAAATCTTCCGTAGTCGCGCGTGTGGGCTTACATCCCCTTCCTCATTCCCACTTGTCGCACTAAGTCATATCGCTCCAATAACTTCCTATCCTCTTATTCACTTGCAAAAAGTACACAGTATGACACATCCGTTGCTTTGGGACGAGTGTAAAGAACGCCTGTCCCTTAGCCACCAGAGGTTTGCACTTAATACACAACACAATTTTAAAACAAAAACAAATATATTTTATGGTTCAAATGGATATTCCACGACATAGATAATATACCTCCACGTTGAATGGTTTACCAAAGGGTTTTATCGTGAAGATTAATTTTCGAAATTTACTGCCATCTTGGTGCAGTTTGTTTAACGCGTTAATAAAACTGCTGTGTCGACTAGCGTTCTCAGATTATCGAGATTGTGAATTCTTTATCCCAGACATTCTACTCGATATGTGAGAAGCTCGATTGTTTGACCAATAAATGAAAGAAAATAAAAAATAAAGTATTTTAATATTTATCTGTGTTATGAATAGTGAACACACCAGCCGCTGACGTGGCGCATTTTAAGGTTCCGAACGATTAACTAACTAGATGGCTTAGGGAAGCCGAAGGTTCATCTCCGAATTAACCAAAGCCCTCCACAGATCACCAATTCTGGGCCAGCAAAATCCAATCGCCTTCAACTCCTATCTTCCATAGATCCAGCTTGATATTATCCTCCCATCTACGTCTAGGTCTCCCCAGCAGTCTCTTCCCTTCAGGTTTCCGATTCATGATTCGATCTTATCCATCGTTTATTTATATTTGATTCTAATATATTAAACATACCACGTGATAACAATTTATTATGTATATGCTAAATAATCAAATACGCCTAGAAACTTCGTACGTAAGAATTCTTCCTGCATTTTGGTTCCAGACATTTTAATGCTGAAGAACATGTCCGGCATCTTCCTTCTCACATGCTATTCCTTTAACAGACCCAACCATTCAAACATATTTGTCATGACATTAGTAGATACTAGTCACGATTCAAACCCTGTTCCTCCAACTCGGTCACTGGCAACCTAAAACGCAACCCAATTTTGGTTCTGTCATAATTTACCCAAATATTATTCTTGAAGAGGGAATATCACTTCCAAGCCCTTTCCGCTACAAAGAAAGTTAGATTACACGTAAAACTCTAAAATCCTTTACAAATTTTATGGAAAAATACTTTCCAGTTCATACTGTATTACGAGTCATCGTTCCCTGTGCCCAGGCAACTTGCTAAGGACGCGTGTACGGAACATTAAGATGAATTTTCATGCCCTCGTAATCGTATCTAAGCTTGGTTTATAGCTTCACGCTCCGGCCGCTATATACTGGAAAATAAACCCACGGTACACACAGGATAGGAGTCTGTTTTGAACCCAGAACCGATCAGGGCACAACGATGGCCATTTCGGGAACCGAACCCAGATCATCCAACCCGCATATAGTAATTTTACTCAGTTATCCCGTGTTATCACTGAAATCTATATTTGATACAAAAAAATATTTTCATAAAAAGGGCTAGTTGAGATTCATTGTAAAATTTTCCATTTGTAAGTCGCTGTAAAATTGTTGGGGATGCAAACTGATTTGGTTGTGCTTGAGATGGTTTCGGATCCCCGTTAAAGGTATATTGGATGCAGATGTCTGGTTTCGTGTTCACAGAACGGCGGGAAATATAATTAAAAGGGGAAGATGAACAGGCCGGCTTCTTTCGTAATGAAGTTCACAAAGACGGGACATGGAGGAGTTTGAGATGCAGGTCTTTTAATATACTCCGATTTTTCTCCAGGCTTTAGAGCAGAATAACAAGTAGGGTGCGGAGCGCTCGCTTCATCACTGCTTCAGGATTAAAATAAAAAAAAGCGTATCCCTAACACAGGGTAAGACGCTCATATACCAAACTTCGAACAAACAAGATTGGAAGGGTTCTCTGCTACTCTACATAATTCACAGGTCTTCATGTTCATTAACTGCAAATACAAGTCAGTAATTACCAGGATGTTGAATACTGCATAAGAATATAAATAATCTTACACAGAAATAAATTTGCATTTAACCTACTTTCCTTTCTTAGATTAATTGGAACAAACGTAAAGACTAAAATACAAATACCATAATTTCATCCGTTGTTTTTGCATGGGTGTGAAAATTGGTCTGTCATTTTAGGGAAAAACCCATATTGAGGATGTTTAAGAACAGGGCGTTTAGGATAAAATTTGGACCTGAGAGAGATGAAGTGACAGGTGGATGAGTTACGTAAATTTCATTCACCAACAAACGTTAATAGAATGACTAAACAAAGGACGATAAGATGGGTGGGGAAACATGAGAAATGCGTAAAAAAGTTTGATCTGAAAGTCTGAAGGCAAAAGACCACTATGAAAACATAGGCTTAAATGGGAGGAAAAATATCAAAACGGATTTTAAGGAAACGGAGTTGGAGGACGTGGATTCACCTTACTCATGATAATGGTGGTTGGCGGGCTCCTGTAAACACGATAATAAACTTTCGGGTTCCATAAAAGTCGGAGAATTTCTTGACTAACTCAGCTCACTATTAGCTTGTCAGAATGTACTCTGGTCCATTGAGAATTACGGTACGTGAAATTCCAGTAACCACCTAGCCAAAAACGTGCTAACCAATTAGCGAAATTTCATAAAACTTAGTATAAATATAGTGTAATTACTCTTTAAACATACCACCTTCATATTTTCAGATACCATACCATCAACAATGAAGACAATTAAATAGTCCTAAGTGCAAACTATACTAAACACGTTGAATAAGGTGATGAAATGTTACGTTATGAGGTGGCACATATTCAAAAGTGTGCACACAGAATTTAAGCGAAAAATCGAACTTCATTTTCGGTTCGACGACTGTGAATAACAGAGCCTTTAAAGTTTAATATGAAGATAAATCATCAGCATACCTACAAATCCTCAGTTTTTGCGTCAGTATTAACAAACATGGCTAACTAACTAACTAACTAGATGGTTTACCGAACCCGAAGGTTCATCACCGAATTAACCAAAGCCCTCCACCGGACCCTGTCCTGGGCCAACAAAATCCAGTTTCCTTCAACTCCTATCTCCCATAGATCCCGCCTGAGATTATCCTCCCATCTACGTCTAGGTCTCCCCAGCGGTCTCTTCCCTTCAGGTTCCCCAACCAGTACCCGGTGCACACCTCTTGTCCCATCCATGCGCGCTACATGTCCCGCCCATCTCACTCTGCTCGACTTAATCACCCTCACAATACTGGGGGAGCAATACAGATTTTTAAGCTCGTCATTGTACAGTTTTCTCCACGCCCCATCGTCTTCCCTCTTAGGCCCAAATATCCTCCCCAACACCCGATTCTCAAACACCTGCAATCTGTGTTCCTCCCTCTGAGTGAGAGACCATGTTTCGCACCCATACAAAACAGCAGGCAAGATTATTGTTCTGTATACTGCTTTTGATTTTTTAGTGTCAGGTCGTTATCGATACATTTATTCACACTAAACAAAGAATCTTTTTTTTAAAAATTACCAAGGGACAAAAATATTACTAATTAACAAACAAAGTGTCAGAGACTAATTAGATTAGTGTTCTCAAAATGTGATGACAGGCGTTAAATAAGATATTAATGGACGTTATTTGATGTACTGATCCTCATCTGTAGATACAATATGCGAAAATAATAATAAAAACGGACCCAAAATATCGATGCGACCTACTAGATATTACTAAAATTTTCAACTAACATTAATTATGAGAAAGTAATTATCGAAAGTATAACAACATCGCTGAGGTTAGAAATTAATGTTTTTGCAGGCCGTATTTTGTACACTCCTGATAAACTGATTTGGTCATACACGGGACTTCAAATTGGGATTTTTAATACCTCTAAGAACCCCCGGTTAAATTTTTCGTTTCAAATGGGGAGATCATTTACAGAATTACAAATGTTCCGGGCTTATTAACAGTGTATGAACTCGCTGTAAAAATCAGTTCACAGAATTAATCCTGCTAGCTCGGTCACGTGATTGGTTACCTTGGTCGGCCAAAGTTTGAGCAGTTTCGTCGTTCTCGGCTGCTGACAATTTTGAGATTCCGGTTTCACGCGCAAGGCGACTCAGTGATTTCTGTGGTGTGCGTTGTAACCTTGGACCTGTTTCGTCTCGTTGTCCTTCGGTAAGCACGCGTCGCTTTTGGTAGATTTTTTGTCCAGAAATAAACCAGTAGATCGAAATTTATTACTAAATTTATGGATACCTGCTGTGCTTGGAACAGTTAACCCGGGAAATTTACGAACGAAATTTTTCACAATTCTTTTCTAGCGGTAGCACGTTTCACAAACTGTTCTTATAGGAAAAACCCCATTCGACGGTATATCAAACCATATTCACACACACAATAATAACCAGCGTTTAACAGATGAAATATTGTGTGAATTATTTTAGCGTCAATTCCTGATGATGCCTGGCGATGTGTCATGCCCGGAGCCGGGAAGTGACAACTGCGTTTAACTTTGTCAGTGGACGAACTGTATGACAATGAGTGGATTTATGGGAATAAGCGAGCGACGCCGTGAAAGAGAGGAAAGTTAGTGGCTGATTCGGTGATAACAAAGAATTCACTAGACACTGTACAAGAATAAGAAAGTAAAAGTGAGTAAACCTTCTGGTACATGTAACTGTTGCGTGGTACGAACAGAGTCGTAGTATAAAAAGTGATTTCAATAACAATGAAGGAAATATAACTACACTTTCTCTCCAGTTATCGTAACGCCACTGTCCGCTTACGAAACGTCGCCCTTTCACATTTCTGTGCTGAGAAACTAGTGAAAACTGTTTACACTTTAATAAGGAACTAACACCAAAACAGGTGTTTCAAAACCAACTTCACTCACATTCAAAAAAAAAAAAGGACCCTGGTTACAATACTAATGTTCAAATATGACAGTTTCGCAGATGGTTAATGACGTCACGCTGTCTGCAGAAAATAATTATTTAAAACACTTGAAAGCGGAGTAAAATCTTGGAGATAAAATGCTTTACGTGTTTTAAACTGCACGGTATCTGCTTTATTTTTTAATAGTTTATTTAGAGAAACTTTCTCAAGTGCATAAGTTACAAAGTTCTGAGTGATTCTATCATAGCAAATTATGAAATGAGGCACATTTGGATAGTTTACGTATCATATATTTGAATGTTGTATCTCAACATATGTATACAGGAACTTAGAAAACCTAGACAAATCGTCAGTCAGTGCAGAACAACTCCTGACAGAGCATACAAATCGAGTAGAAAGCGGAAATTGTAACACTTCTACTAGCTAGGTAAGATTTCAGGTTCTCACGGCGAGTATTAAGATGGCTGTCTTCTGGGATGTTGCATGACGTTATAGTCTGGTGGAAACTGAATGACGTTTCAGATATGCTCACTGCCTCCATCATCGTGGCGATGATGAAGGCAGTACGCACCTCTGAAAAGTCGGTCAATTTTCACCATACTTGGCACAATATCCCATAAGACAGTCATCTTCATATTCCTATTGTCTTAACTACATTAACTTTGGACGAAAATCTGCCAGCCTGCTGTTCATTTTCTGTGTTATCAGTCGCCTTTATCACATTGTTCAGGCTACACGCTTAACTGCACAGTCGGAGAAGTTGCCGCCCTCTCGAGGCGGCGATTAGGCTCACTACACTGACAACAAAGGTCGCTGAAAATCTATCAGCTGGGTTAAAATTTGTTGTGGGGACAAATATACAAACACGGACATCATAATACCACAAGCTTACAGTTTGTCATAGAACAAAGTAGTTTGCAAATGCGTAAATATATAAATGAAAGTTTTATTAAATGCTTAGTCTTAGAGAATTCCCTAAAGAGCTGTACGCCATGACCTCCAAAGTTATGAATAAATCGCATTATAGGCCTCGAGATACGAAACGGGTCACTGGTCCCATCCTGCATCTCTTTCATCCTCACAGCTTCCTCATTTCCGCCATGGTTACCAACAAAAAACTCCAAAATAGCCCTTACTTTTGAATAAGAGTCAGAGACCGGGAGTAAATAATCTGAAATAAATATTTCTACACTGCACAGCGATTTCTCTTCCAAGACAGATCTTCGCTTGCTCGGTCTCAACCACGGAGCGTTTCTGAACGATAAAACGCTAAAGGACTCTGCGTTCGATTACCGTCGATCTGCAATGCAGAGTGAGAAAATTCTGCTTAGATCTAACACCAAGCGTACTTCTATATTAATGCACGTGTAATTGACAAACTTATAACAATTAGTAGTCTATTGTTATTATTATTATTATCTTTTTCACATTTAAACTGGCTAATGAGCACTTATTCGGAACTTTGCCGCTAATACAGTGTAACTATAGCTTTATTTACCAAAAATATTTCTAAGAACCATCAGCACAGGCTTTGTATGACAGAAATAATGTTCTCCATTTAAACTTATTAAAGGCGTTGAACCAAAGTAGTGATTATTTCTGCTACTGATTATCAATCATCTCTTTCAATTTTAACTTATCCCTGTTGTCTTTATTTCGAAATTAAAATATTTATTATATTTTCTCGTTGCTCCCTAACAGGATTTAAACTTTAATTATACCGCCTCTGTTTTACGTCCATACAGAACATAAAATTATACCTGCCACAGTTCACCGTTTACGTTCTTCTTTTCAAGATTTGGGAAAATATAATATGAACTGAATGGTCGTAAGCATTTCACGAATTCAAGAACTTTAGATGACCGAATGACATAAACATTTGCAGTAGCTGAAATGTATATACTGTTATCATAAGCGCGATATCATTCAATGTTTCTGTAAAAGCTGCTGGGGTGCTGCATTCAACTCTACGAAATTTATGTTATAGTACACTGTACCCAAACAAAACAACATTCCGCCTCGGGTAAGTTGTTTATCCATCCAGGTGGCCTGTTTAAGTAACGGAATAATATACTAGCCATTAACTGTCAACTGTTTGGATGTGCAGACAATACACCGGCGGAAAGTTCAGTGTTACTGAAACGGTAATATATCTGCTGGACAAACCAGCTATTATATGAGCGTTCTGTCTATACACATAACAAGGGTTAAATGGCGTATTCAAATTCTAATATATTTTGGAAGTTCTTCCTTGGCTGATTAATGATGACGTTCATTTGGTCAGAAATGATTTCTTGTTCTTCGTCAGACATTTGCTACAGCGAGAAATTATTTCAAATACAAGCTGTAACTTTAAAAAAAATCTATAATTTATATTGACAGCATATATTTTGAAAGACTGTGGATTTTTTCAAAAGCAACTTGTAAACTGACACATACGACATTTTTTTTTTGTAAATTCGTCTAAATTTACAGTAAAGTGCTCATTTTATTCAAAGCACGCACATTTCTTTCACTGGGCCATGCCATTGTAAACAAAGTGAAAGTAATAACGAATGTAGTGTTTCAGTTGTTGCAACGAAGTCCAGAATTCTTGCACCAACGTGATCCCAAAATATTCCTGGGCGACAATGTGTTCCAGCAATGGGGATTCCAGTCGTGTTCCACTTCAAGGAGTCTGAGACTTGATGCCGTGAGGCATAAAACAATATTTGCTTTTATAATAAAGGAATTGAAACTGATGAAAGCTTATCTGTAGTAACCTAAGAGAATAGCAAAAAATGAGCAAGAAATAAGGATAAACAGAGAAACACAAAACTATTTAAAAGCTCGTAAGAGATGAATACCTCACACAAACTCTGTTCGACTAAAGCTAAGTGCATTGTCCCGTACCGATTTGCAAGGATTCAAGAACCTGTATTGCTTGTCTAATAAACGAATAATAATTTTAGAATTGCTTTTGATTTGAAAGAGACCAAGAAGACTTCCGTTTTGTTCGTATAAAAATAATAGAATGAGAGTGATTTTAAAGAGGAATTAATAAAAGCTATAGAAAGAAATTAAACAAAGGTTCCCAGCTATAACATCCAGTATTAAGGCCAGATATATTTCCTATCATATAAAAATTATTGCCGAAACTCATTAAAGGCTTGTTTGCTCATTTCTTCATCTCATACTGAAGTACATCCACCCCGGCCTGGTACTGTATCATGTTATGGATAATGTTTTTCCCCATTTAGGCTCGATATGTTTCCTCATCTTAGACTTCTATCTACTAAACATTAAATCTAATGCACTGTCTCACGTATTAGTCACAATGCAATGTGAAAAACAGTAAACTTCCAAACGGCGCATTCAGAGCGCGTATATATTTTTCGAAGTAGTTGTAAGCACTCCACTGCATGTCGGTAAAACAGCGCACATACCGAGCACAGGATTTATCGGCTAACCTATCAGAACACACGCTAAAATCAGGAAGACAACAGCGTCTGGACAGATACGACCCTCGCAGAGGGCCTGCATGCCAGCAATGGATAGAGGTGATAGGATTAATACATATAACAATTAAAAGCCGATACATGGGCCAAACACTAGTACATTCAAGGACCGACACGTCCATTATAACTTATAAATCAACAATATCTTTAAAAAAAGAAAGCATTCGCAAAATATAAACAGTCTTTGACACATTATAACCCATTTTCTCCATTCCGTCTTCTACGTGGAAAGAGAAATTGTAGTTTTTCCTTCTGGAAATAACTAGGCAACATGCACTTTTAATAATCTTTACATTACGCTCTCTTTCGCCACAAGAGTGTGCGCTTTTCAATGAACTATAAGATGAGGAAGCAAATTTAAAAGGAGTAAAAAAACTCGGTTCAAAGTAGATTCTTTTATTTCGGGAATTCTTATGCAAACATTAATTCTATGACGGAAGGAAGAACAAACACATTCTCTCCGGCGCGATGAGATACGGTGTTTTGTCCGAACCAAGGTTTCAACTCAAAGAAAATAGCACTTCAATTATTTATACACAATCTAAATTCTATGGAGGTAATATCGCGTACAAAACCCGTTCTAATGGCTCGAAGATAAGGGAGAGACAGTGAATGACAGAGCGAGTTTTCGTCCTGTTTCAGGCATAAGTGCATTTGTGCCCTGTATGAAAGTGCGGTCTTAAGAAATGTCACCTCTTGCTTTATACGCGTGTGTACAAAAAAAAACTGAGCAGAATGTAGAATTTGAGGTTTTGCGGCGAGTCAGAAGATTGTGTCTCCTGGGTTATTGGGCCGTGTAGTCTGGTAGATTTCCGCCAACGTTTCAGAGGTCATACTGCCTCTGTCATCAGGGCGATGAATTCATATATTTAGACAAGACACTAGAGGACCAACATTTCTTAACTTAACAGTAGCAAGCATTTCCATAATTTACATCATAAAAGGCAACTAACAAAATTGAGCTCAGAGAGCGTTCTGTCTTTTGTAGTTTTGTTGTACGGGAAAGTTGTCATTTACTACGACTCACACTCTGCATTAGCCGTCCAACTAACGCATCTGTAAAAAGACGAGAAAAGAGTTATAACGTTGGAAATACTTGTGATCTCTCTCCTTTCCTTATGACTTCAAAAGGCTATCGACTGAAGCAGGAACAGAGGCCGAGGGAAAGTAATTTCAATATCCCAGCTTTTCGTCCTCCCACCACACCTTCTTCATTCACTGAAAGTTCCTTGCTTTTCAGAGTCTGCTAGGATATGAAGGGGCTATGAATTAAATAGTTCCAAGAAATCTATTAAACAAAAGACTGGTTTCTTATGCGTTGGTGAATACCATCCGCCTTCTTCGAGTACCAGAATGTAAGGAAAGGATATTACAGAAGCACTTCCATGGGTTAATTTAATAGAATATTACTTTGTAGAAACAAAACAACTTTTAGTTGGAAAACAAAGCCAGATACGTATATGATTCCTGAAATTAATATAAGGATAAGACGAACAATTTGGATATTAGACAATATCGAAACATGTCCTGAAACTAAATAACGCTTACTTTCCTTAACGTTCTTCGATGAAACCATAAAATATTACTTTAAGAACTGTACAATTTTGGGATCAATTCCTTTTCATAATTCACGTATGGAAACCCTCAACGGATGACACCACTTGGAAGATCTAGAAATAAATGGAGGAACAATTAAAATTTACCTTATGCATATAGGAAGTAGTGGTGTGAACTAGATTAAAATGACTCAGACATGATTTCAATGGCGGACTTTCCTGAAGACGGTAACAAAGCAGGGAGAATTGCTTTATTAGCTGAGTCACTTCACAAGAATAAGTATTCTTCAGAGTTGTTTGGTTAATCATAGCAACAAATCCACACGACGTTGCTACCCAGAAGACTAACAGTGACATCTTTATTATGGTGGAACACCACAGAAGCATCAGATACAAACGAGACTTAGACCCATTTTATCTTACCTTCTGTGAAATGAATTCCTTTTCGATACGGACTTAAATTGAAAACGCTAAAAGTCAATAATACAAATGGAAAACAACATTTTATTATAATTTGGTCTGAAAGTGTGAGATTTAGAAACATTAAGGAAATATAAACTATAAAACAGTACAAGTAAAATATCAATATGGAAAAAGCGTGAGACCATTTCTGGCCACACATGCGTTTAAACGAAGTAATAAGGTCAAATGGACCTTACATACTTGTCTGGATTGAATACAACTGGCTCAGGACAGAAGTGGATAATGGATTTGTGAAAACATGGTGGAACGCATTCAGATTTTGTAAAATAAGTAAATTTCTTCATCTACTGACTTCTAATTCAATGACCAAGAGGGTTCTGAACCACCTTCAAGACGATTTTAAAAGTCCATCTAGGGTCCTATACAGCGTCCCCCAAGATAAAACACGAAGATACTCATAACCCATGAAGTGTCCGGGTTAAGAATACGCAAAGCTTCCTTTTCGCTAGTCTCCATCACGCGATGCGTAGGAACAGCTGTGGATTTAAAGTACTGAAATTCGTTTGTCAGTCTCCCAAGCACATGTCCACAAAGCGATTCATCAGCGACATAACTTATTCAGCATCTTTATTGGACTTTTAATTAAAAATCTATTTGCAATTGTAATTTAATAAAAAGTTACTGAAACTTTCCCTTTGTTTCCACTGAATATAAACCTATTTTAACCAACACTTTTTACGGTAGCTGAATGCTTTGCTACGTGTCTCTTTTAGTCTGTTAAAACCGATACAAAATTTGAATATTGTTGCATGCTTAAAAGCGTTGTCATGGCTACGCCTGGCAGATCGTTTTTCAGTTGTTTTGCAATACTACAGGGGCTCTCCACAGCAAACAAAAGCCTGTGTTCAAATCCAATCGATATTACTCTGCTATTCTAATACTCGAGGCGGCGTGTTGGTGGCTGTGGTTGTGTTGGCCAGAAACCAATGTGTGAATAACATCAAACTTATCAAAATTATAAGTAGAATTCAGAATAATTACACTATAAAATAATTATACGTCCACTTTATATTAACTTATGGTAAACAAAAGGGAATCTGAAGATTTCTGTCTTCTGGGTTGTCGCGGTGTGTAGTATGGTAGATGTTTACCAACGTTTCAGAGGTCGTACTGCCTCCGTCATCAGGGCGATTCTTAGTATGAAGATTTCTGTCTTCTGGGTTGTCGCGGTGTGTAGTATGGTAGATGTTTACCAACGTTTCAGAGGTCGTACTGCCTCCGTCATCAGGGCGATTCTTAGTATGAAGATTTCTGTCTTCTGGGTTGTCGCGGTGTGTAGTATGGTAGATGTTTACCAACGTTTCAGAGGTCGTACTGCCTCCGTCATCAGGGCGATTCTTAGTATGAAGATTTCTGTCTTCTGGGTTGTCGCGGTGTGTAGTATGGTAGATGTTTACCAACGTTTCAGAGGTCGTACTGCCTCCGTCATCAGGGCGATTCTTAGTATGAAGATTTCTGTCTTCTGGGTTGTCGCGGTGTGTAGTATGGTAGATGTTTACCAACGTTTCAGAGGTCGTACTGCCTCCGTCATCAGGGCGATTCTTAGTATGAAGATTTCTGTCTTCTGGGTTGTCGCGGTGTGTAGTATGGTAGATGTTTACCAACGTTTCAGAGTTCATACTGCTTCCATCATCAGGGCGGTGAATCGCAGACTACACAGCGCAACAACCCAGAAGACAGAAATCTTCATACTCACCGCTGTGAAAACCTCAAATCTTACAAAAAGGAATCTGTGTAGGACTGTCCAAAAAGAAATAAATATACAAGTAAACAAATACAGTAAGAAAGAAAGTATTAAACAAACCCGAAGAAAGAAAACAAGTAACGAAATAAAGTCTAAAGCAAGTGCAGTAACTTGGATACAAGTTCGTAATGAGGATATAATCAGTTTCTTTGCGTGCGGTACTGTGTAGTGTTATTAGCGTTATCAAAGCATGAAGACGAGATATGTGGGACGTGTACAACGTGAAGAAATGCATGCAAAATTTTTGTAGGAAAACCTGAAGGTAAGAGACCACTTAAATAATGTAGCCACAAATGGGTGTCTGGTTTCAAAATTTATCATAAATATATAGAGGTGGAAATGCGCTTATTGAATTCATCTGGCTTGGCTACTCTTGTGAATAATGTTAAGAAAAGGGGAATTTCTTGGCCATCTGAGCGTCTATTAGCCTGAGATCGACGACTCTTTACCATAGTTGACGATGATGAGTATTACAATAATATATCGGGTCTACAATTTGTGCCTTTCGGAGCGTGCTTGCGTTGCGTGCTCGGCCGGTACACTGTTGACGTCGGCAGACTGGTGCGTGTTCTTCCCGTGAGTCACAGGCGAATCATTTTCAGTGCCGCTAGTAACAGGGAGCTGCGAGTGTTTCTCGTCACTGATACATGTTATTGCATTAACTGTTCTTACCTTAAATCACAAAAGATGTTCAAAGTGACTTCCTTGTGCTTGCAGGCAAGTTTCACATCTCGTTAACATATTTCTAAATACTTGACGAAGCTCTTCTTGGGATATTGCCGAAATGAATTGTCGTTTCCTGTTCTTCTTTTTATCCAAAACTGATCCCGTACTACGAAATTTTTTTACTAAGCTCTCTATCATGGGCCTGCTAGGAAAACTTACACCGGGAAAATGTCTGCGAAATTTACGGCTGCATCTTCCGTAGGATAAATATTTGGCGTATGTTTGGACTAAGAACACATGTTGCTTAATACTATACACCATATTATCAACGTCAATCCGCTACAAGAGACGCAATGAAACTGATTCGCCTGTGACTCGTGGGAGGAGCGCACACTGGTCCGGCCCGCGTCGGCGGATCGCCGGCCGACCGCGCGGTGAGGGCGCGCCCCGAAAGACGTCAATTGTAGACCCGGTACTAACAGAGCGAAGGTAAAATCTTGAAACTATTAAACACTGTTGCATTAAAATGTGTGTACGGCCTTGCCTTTGCTCTGTCTTGTATTAGGCAGTAAATGTGTCGCGTGAATTATCCCCAGACGTGTGACCAGGAAAGCCCTCAAACTTTCCACTGTTCTTAGCGATAAACCCTTTTGTCTATCACACGCAAAGTCCAGAGAAATTAGTCACCTGAAACATACGGCATACTACTGAATCTTTATTCAAAGCCTGCGGTGTTCAGAAACCATGTACCTGCCCACAGCAGCTTTCTGGCAGACTTGCTGTGGCTGTTAATATACTGGCAGATTCATTGACAGACTGACTTACTAACAGAGTGACTGACTGACAACTCACGAACTGACTACTAACTAATGACTTACCAATTAAAAATAATTAAATATTTTTATAACCAGCTAAATAAATGTATACAACTTTCCGATTTTTACTTAAACCTACTTGTTTTCATTACGGAATTTACTTACAATCTTATACATTTAATACCTAACCACTAAAGACAAACTGGAGTTTCCAAAACGTTTACAAGAGAAACCCACAAGGGATGTTTATTCGTCTTCGGAGTTGCGCATTGGGATAACAACACAGTCCGCCAACAAAAATAGCATAATGTTGGTGAGACATGTAACGGGCAAGGGGTGGTAAACTCAACGTGTATTATGACTAGAAATAACAACGCGTTAAACATATTTTATACTGTTAATTAGTTTAATTCCTTATATTTCAGTACGATAAAGAAACAGAAATCAGCTAAAAGAGTGCATATCGGATAAAATTCTAGATAGTTCTAACAATTAGCTGTATCGCCCTTTCTAAAAAAAACAGTGATCCGAAACTGGTGTGTCGGGCACAAGGCTTCAAGTGCTTTGCAAATTTCCGTAAGAAACTGAATTGTATATTGAAACGTTGCATTTATAAAAGACAATATTGTATATTTCTTAATTATAATTAGTAACAAACACACACTTGTTAATCTTTCATCGTTTCATCCAACATGTGTTAATTCTTTTTATCACATGCCTGAATTCTTAAAGGATTTACACCTAGATCAAGGCTCGTTTGTGGTCATGTACAGTTTCGTAACCTGCGTAGTGAGCCAAAATGTTGTGGTGTGCAGCCATGACTTTAGTAAATTAGTGTGTGTCACGGGTAAAACCGTTTGTGAAAAACTGCTACAAAACGCACAAAGCTTGATTGTATCCGTTTTCATGGAAATTCTCAATCCACATCAAATTAAAACACAAATTTTTTATTCACTGCTGTTCTGACGGTGTGTAATTTTGTGGGTGGTTACCGACGATTTGGAGGAACATACTGTCTTCAGACTCAGAGTTTGGCACTTGCGAAACACAAGGAAAACACTTCGAGGATTCTTGCGTCAGCGACTTAAGAAAGAATATGGAGAAGCCGTTAGTGGATGTAACTTTTTCTCCTGTGCCTATACGCCTCGCCCTGAAGGCTAATGCAGGTAGGAGACGTAAAGCTCCGCCCACTGAACATTCAAGAAATAGAAGCATGAGAGTGGTCTGATCAACTTAAATGTCGGGGCGTTTTACCACAAGGGCAATAAATCTCGTTACCACTTATACAGTAAGCGTGGTGACGAAGAAACGATCCCTGCCCCTACCAGAAAAACATCATTATATAAAAAAATAACTGAAAAACAAACACATTCAAGCTGAGGATACAAGCTTCTTCAGAAGCTTGAAGAATCTTACTCTCTAAAATAACGAGAGAACTGAGTTTTTAGACACTGCAGACAGACAGTATTCAGGCAGTTCAAAAGTACACAGAAAAGTGACTAAAACAAGAGTAAAGAATAGAAGATACAGGCTACCTGAAAGGATCTTCCGACATAAACTACATTTGATTTCCGCAGGGCTTTTGCGACCACGGATACATGGATCACGTTTACAAGGATAACAAGACAGTTAAAATCCGTGTGAACGGATATATGTTTCCACTGATACTTCTATACGTGTACGCCTGTTGAACGATTCGTTTGAACACTGTTACACGGTTGGTCCAGATAACCTGACAATTTATAACTGTCTTGGTGCTTTGCGATGGTACAGGAATTTTACGAATATTTTAAAAGCATCGGAATGGGGGACAATTCCAAACCCCGAGTCTATGAGATATGTGGGCTCTAAAACGAATTACAACTTGCATGTACTATCTCATAATTCCTACACTTTGAATATATCAAAGGACTACGCTTTCAATCCGTAAGGTAATGTGGTGACTTGAGATGTCTTGAACTACAATACGGTGCACCAACCACGTTTCTTTCGTACGTATTTATATTATTCACATACAAAATATTTGTATTAAATTTTCTATCGTTGTTTCACAGGATCATGAGTTGTTCTCTCGTGGATTAATGATGTACGACTATAGCATAAATTATACAGCCTGCCATACATATGAGGTCCCTTATAAAAACGTGTAATATAACGTATATCTCGATACATATTCGTGTTTTATAAAAAAATATATATAAGTGACATACGTTTTCTCTTGTTTTAAACACGTTTCCAATAATAATTATTAGTATAAAGTTCTGCCCGTTTAACTGTATAAAAGAAAAATTAACAAAGGCCGATAAGAATAAAGTATAAGGAGGTCAAGGAAGAGGTCATAAGGCAACAGGTCTTAAATGTAGACCACAAGAAAACAATGATTATCTTAGTGACAATAATAGTACTAAACATTTCTTTCCAGAAATTCTTGTTTCATCTTGCAGAAGTAATATAACATTTAAAATACTGTACTTAAAATCGTAGTATCTGCTTCCTAAGTTTGTAAAGGAATAATTTCATATAAGCGATCTTTGAAAATGCGAGTTGTACCTCGAAGGAAAGACTAATGATGTTTACGCAGAAAATCGCTGCTTATTCTTTAGGTAAAATAAAACACTATGTGGCACTAAATATCGTATTATTAATGCTTAAACAGGTGGTATACAAAATTATCACTGCGATTTAAAAAGTCAGTATCATGTTAAATCACGTAGAAGTAGAATATGAAGGGTTTAAGTCTGTTTTATGCCAGAGACAGTTTGAAGATTAAGAAGATAACTTAGTGAACTGTTCTGCAGTTCTTGCCACTGTGTCATGTGGTTAGACCACTTTTGCAGCAACGGATTTTATGCAAGACTTAATTAACTTTCTTTTCCACAGCCATCACATCTGACATGAAGAGCCTTATAGCTAGAACTGTCAAGTACACGATGCACAAGGAAAATGCAACAGCCAAACTACTGTACCGTGACTTTAATGTTACTCAGAGTTAAGAAACTGGAACAAACACTACCCTTTTCACCACTAGATTTGATTTAAATAAACTTTGTTTTAGTTTGTCTCTGTGGTAAAGTATAGTTACTAATGTATAAAAGCAAGCATTTCGTTTGCTGGTATTAAACACCAAAGAAACCCAGACTACAAAGGTCAAATAGCAGCTCATGTGGTCTATTTCGTGTCTTTAACCAATATGTGTCATTATAAAGTAGTGCATTCTTGAATATTATTTTTCGCATGTTGATTTTAAATGTAACAATTTTTAAAAACACATTTTTTGCAATCTGGCTCTGCTTCCGTCACGAGAACGCCCATAAAATCTCTTCAGTCGGGCCCTTAAAAAGGGTACATTGGAAGATGGCTGTCTTCTGGGTTGTTGCGCCGTGATGTCTGTTAGAAGTTTACCGACGATCGCCCTGATGATGGAGGCAGTATGACCTCTGAAACGTTGGTAAACATCGACCAGACTACACAGCGCAACAACCCAGAAGACAGAAATCTTCATACTCATCGCCCTGATGATGGAGGCAGTATGACCTCTGAAACGT
>NW_019060933.1:448-10509 GCF_000696155.1 Zootermopsis nevadensis
AAAAATTGCCAGAAATACAGAGAGACGCGGAGCGCACAAAAGCTGTAAACAGACTGAATCAGCGACGAGAAAATGGCGCCGGACGCACTTCTCTGACTCAGCTGTTGAGCGCCGTATTAGCGAATCGCCGAAAAGCGGGGCCCTACTGTATATACTGTGCACCTAATGCACACTGATCATACAGAAACAGACATTTGTAAGACGGGGGATTTAATGTGTAACGCGTTCACCTGTGATTTCTTGGCCGGACTTGCTGCTAACTTTGGGGAATCCCAGACAAGAGATTCCGCAGAGCCGATGCTTCCTTGTCCATCTAAACCTTGCACAGGCGCTGGAAAAGAATCTGAAAGTTCAGATGATGTACTGTTCTTTATGGTAGTAAGGCTGTATAAGCCAGCAAAGCAGGCACGAGCCTTCTCTTGCTTCGACTCTTGATGCCCTGATTCTTCATCTAAGTTGGAGTCTAAAGCACTAGAACCAAAGTTACTGTCGGAAGCGTTTGCTTTCATGAGACTGGACATCCCTGGGAGGTTCCGATTGCATTTGATGGTCTCGAACTCCTCATCCATCATTTGGCAATTGGTTTTGAGCTGGTCAATCTCCTGCTGGAGTTTCTCCAAGCATATCATTGTGCCAGTGTCAACATCTACAGAACTCTCTGGTAAAAAGTCAACACTAAACTCTGAGAACGTGCTGTCAAAGGAACCGTCACGAGGCAGCCGTTTGGAAAATCCAAGGGAATCATAAGATTCATCTCTTATAAGGCTTGTACTAGACGGCAAGTTTTGCGTCAAGGAAATACCATTGCAATCTCGAACAAAGCTGTGATGTTCCTGTTCCGTTTCCGTTTCTGCACCTTCGGGAGCCAAACGTCTAGCCCTACTCAGGTAAAAGTCTTCTCTCCAATCTTGCCCCAACTCAGAACCAAATCTCTTTGTTTCAGCACAATGCAATCTTACAGCCTTGCTTTGAGATGGCGTTAGATTAAGCCGTGCACTTCCAGATAGCTGGAAGAGTCAATTTACCACATTTAAAATTATACACAATTCAGAACTCAACCTTCATTAACCACATTCCTGATTATCTCAAGTTATCTCAGGTTGATGATATTTGCAAAAAGTATTAACTTGAATTAATACGAGACAATATTTTTCTTCTGTCCCATTATTACAAAATGTAGTTAATTAAGGTCGTGAAGAAAATGTATATATCAGACATTAGATATCATTAAATTGACTGATATACTTTCATAAGAGACGTGCATTTATATATTTCTATACTAGATCACCCGCAAATAGGCCTTTACGCTTCTGTACTGCAAGTCATAAGTTTCCCTGCTAGCTGCAGTGTCATTTGCATGCTCTTAGTGAAAATGTTAATTTTTTGAAACAATATGAAGTAATGCAAACAATGGAAGTGACCTGAGATAACTTGGGATAACAATAATTACAATTAAATAAACAACATTTTGTATGGTATGATTAAATATTTTTTATGTAAATGTCATTTTTGTGAGTATATTTCAAATGTGAAAATTAAAAAAAAATTTGTATCACATTTTCAGAAAAAAGTAAGCAGGGAAGGGGTTAATCTGCCTTTACTAAAGCTCAATGTTCTGATATCCATTATTAAATTACAGCGTTTCACTGAGAAGGGGAAAGCAAGGGAAACAGCTACAGAATCGATGACAATAAAACACAAACCTGCAACCTGCCTGGTGTGGACGTCAGGATTCTCCTGATTTTTCCAAAGAGCCAGCCCGAGTCTTTATCTGGTGGCTGCCTAACGAAACCTTTAGTACTTGTGTCCGAAGACAGAGATTTTGACTGCAGTGTTGTGTCTCCACACCTATGCAAATGGCGTTTCTGATGCTGATGTAACACATGTAGATGTTTTGGGGACATCTCCCCTTGACTCCCATCAGAAACATCTGCATCACGTCCTTCATCTTCGCCAGATGTACCACTCTGAAATCATTCACAGCAAACAATCAGATACTGATACAGAAATAAATGACAATGACAAATTTTACTGGAATGTTACTTTCCTAGCTTTCAATAAAATAATAAAATTAAAACTGCATGCCATTCAATGAAACACGGTTAATGCCTGTTATTAAAATTCTAATGTATATACTGTGATTTCAACAAAAATAAAAACAGTAAATCAAATAACCATGTAATATAAAAAATAAAATATATTTCAGATACTAAAGTTTTACCTGGTGTCCTACAAATGTTACTATTGTCAAATTTGAAACAAGTTCGCTTGCAGATCTTATGTCAATGACAAATAATTGCAATTTGTTTTGATCCTTACGGCACTAAATGAAGGGAATTTACCCAATGCCTGCAAACACAAAATTTAAGACAGATGTAACTTATGTAATAAAAATGATTCAAAACATAGCATTTTAGTCATAATTTCTGCTGCTAATATTGATAAACAAAAAGGTAATATTCTGCTACATAATTTCCTTCTGGAGATAAATATGTGATTTTTCTCTATGAAAATATGAAAGGTCTAGCCAACTGTACAATTTCTTCTGAGGCATTTGGTTTCCTAGGATATAAATTTAGCTCAATATTCACAAACAATTTCTTTTAAATGTTCTCTTCACATCATTCTGAACATTTCTTGGGGTCTATGGGTATATTAGGGGTAATATTTGTCAATGTAAAGATGGAATGTTAGCAATTAAATATTAATTAAATGAGAAAAGAATAAAATGACATACTGTTGATTTGTTTGACACACGAGAATCATGAACCGTATCTTGAAACTCATTCTGTCAAGTTAAGTAAGAACATGATGGCAGGTAGTGGTTGACAATGAACACTTGTTGCATTTGTGAAACAGACATCCTTGCATTTCGACTGTCGAGAAACAACTGATGGTGTCAGAAGCAGGTCACAACATGATATGTCCTGCATGGGCTCTCAAATAATCACAGCAATATTATATTTATTAATTCAACCAAACTAAAAAATTGCAACCATCAATAAATACCCTCGTATGGGTTGTGACATGTGCACTGAAAAATTTTCTGTGTGGAAGTAAGTACCTCTGTAAACTGAGTATCTGTATAAAATGGAGAAATGTTCAGGTCTCTATGGATTCCACTATAAGCAGGTTTTATTTCATCTGAACAGACTCAAAATTTAACAACGGTATTTCAAGGCAATTCTATTTGCATATGTCAACAGTCAGTGGCAGAATCCAGTCATAGCAATTACATAATGCTACAAGTTACGCTCTTGTGACACAGATCAATTATATTTTGGAATAAATGAGTAAAGCACTTGGATATTTAGTCCAACACATCTCACCCGCAGCAGTACCCACCCACAGTTCTGCTACGACAGTGAGACAACAGGATTATTATGAAAAATAGAAGGAAACGGGGAAAATATAAAATATGACCAGATAAGTAACGGAGTGGAATAAAATCTCCATTTTCCGAGTAGAAAATGGGTATAACAGAGGGCATGAGTCTTGGCATGGCCAGTACAGGTATGGGCACTATCACGGAAAGGGATTATTTTCTCTCTGAGCAAGTCAGGGTGTTTCATCTGGATGGCTTCATCCATATGCCACAGAGTTACGCAGTAGCAGTGTGTGTTCACTCCTGCACTATGGTCCAGAAACACAAGGAACAGAATGCCCCGTGCTTCTCAAAATGCTGTAACAATGTCTTTCTCTGCGCTTTGTCGGATGTTTATCAGTCATGTACAAACACATAAAAAAAACCTATTCCAGCTGCCTCACATTATGCTATTAATAATCATCAAATAAAAAAGTGATGTGCAAATTCTTATAATATAAACATCTGAAAGGACACAAAGTACCATAAAATGAATAAAATGGATGTGTTGTGTTATGTAATGTTAAGTTATATAATATATTATGACAAAATGAACAACTTATACAAACTTACAAAGTGGTAAATTAAAAAAAAAATTACAATAGACATTTGTCAGCATTAGATTCCCTGCACTACAAGACGAACGGGATTAAAACAGTTTTGCTTCACTGTTCCAAGAATGTTTGACAAATAATTTACACTGTGACTTACATCAGACTGTGAAGTCGAGCTGTTAGGGTATATCGATCCAGATGCTGATCTCGAACATGGGAAACAATTGCTGACTTTTGGATGCTCCCCTTCTTGCGGTACCGGACTCGGTCCAAAATAATGACCCTGAAGGCAGAACGTTGTCTTCAACTCAGTAAAATATCTTAGTAACACGAACAAAACAGACTTTAAATTTACAGGTTAATATCAGACGTATAATTAACAACCAAGGTTCAAGACAGTCCTTAAAACAGTGACAAAGAAAACAATACACTAGAGAAAATTTAAAATACCCAAAAAACCAGTCCAGACCACAAGCTAAATATTCAAGATTTTTGTCTTCTGGGTTGTTGCGCTGTGTAGTCTGGTAGAAGTTTACCAACGTTTCAGAGGTCATACTGCCTCTGTCATCAGGGTGATGACCTTGGCCCTGATGACGGAGGCAGTATGACCTCTGAAACGTTGGTGGACATCTACCAGACTACACGGCGCAAGAAACCAGTGACAGCAATCTTCATACTCACCGCTGTGAAAACATCAAATCTTACAAGCTAAATATTGACTATGAAATTCATATTTGTGAATAAATACATATTTCTTGAAATGTCAAAAATCATTCATATGAGGAAAACATGGCAATGAATGTTCTTATAAACTAAAATCCTGTTGGGTGATCAACCATGCCAAAGCTGGATTAAAAACGGATTTTTCCGAGAACTGCTCCGTCTCTATCACCAGCATCAATGTGAAGTGACCACATGCTATTGATGTAAAATCCAGTCTATCTTAATGCCTCTTCCTGATTGATGTGCTGGTTTATCAGAGCCTGAAGTCAATTTACGCAGTTACTCATCCCACTTTAGATCTCAGACTGTGTATTACTTAACCCACAGAATAATTTTCCATCTGTCATCCAGTTTATGTTACCGCCGAACCTGCTGTTCCTGGGGTTTGTCATCCACTGCGCCAGAGAGCTGTAAGAGTCTGATGATGGGCATTACATTTTATGCTAAATCTGAAACCTTCTTCCCTATTAAATTATTCAGATGTAATCTTATTTCTACTGCCTCCTTAATCAGACAATCAATGTAACCTGATACTTCGGCTGTTACTTTTGTCTCTTGGAATCTGATCCAATGGACTCGTTCATTGTTATGTCTTGGTATTGCAGATTTGTGTGTATTGTGTGTCTATCAACCCAATCAAATTGTATTGAACTGCAACCATCAATAAATGTTTTAATATGAGTTACATGGCTTTTGGATCACTCTATATTTTCAAATCAGATTGTTTCTATATATAACAGTTGCTATTTTTCATTTTTGAAATTATAATGTAGTTCATATAAAGTCCAATGAGCCACGTGGGTTCCATCTCACACATTTAAAATCTAGCCATTGCCATCCAACGACTTCCATCGCTAACCTCAACTTCACTGAGCTCTTCATCGTCCAAATTTTCCAGCAACTGATCTTCAGCGTCTTGAGCACGGCTCACCACGAAAGTACCCTTCGGATGTCTGCGTGGATGAGGAGAAGAGGGAGGGCGAGAACGAGGCCAGTAGTGGTTGCAGATTTTGTAACACACCAAGCTGCCTACTCCCAAAAGGAGAATCACGCCAGTTGCTTTGACTGTAACAAACAGCGATATCAGACTAATAAACAATGTCATGGAAAGCAAACATTTCAGCCATCCACAAAGAAATCCAAGACACAGCTTAGATAAGACTATCTGATATCATCAGCTGTTCAATATGAGTTTTATTTCTTTAAATTCGCAAAGATGAGAATAAAAATGCAGAGGGAAAGTAAGTAACCAATACAAGTGAGAACATTTATTCTATTCTTCACATTTCCATTCTTGTATACAAAAACAAGATTCTTCAGACTGTGGGAAAAATCTGAACTTAATTTCTGCTATTCCTTCCCAAAATCAAGGTCGTTCCAAAAGTAAGGTAAGAACAGGCACAGCACACGACGGACGTTCACAAACGGAAGTGTTTCCTGATAAATGTTGAGGAGATACTGACGCTTCTTTGAAAAAGTAAGAACATCATGCTAGGTCTTCGCATGTGCGCATTTCATATCGACCAAAACGGCAGCAGGACTGGAGAGTTGGACAAATACATAGTTCAGAAGTGTGATTCACTTTCTGCATATAAAGGGCAACACATCAATACAAACTCAAACAAGGGAGAATGCGTTATCATGCTCCATGACAATATGAAACCACATACAACTTGGCAGACCCCAAAATGGTTCCAACAGTATGGTTAAGAGGTGTCGCAACATCTTCCACATAGTCCTGACTCGACACTATTACACTTGAATCTCTTTGGAACCCTCAAACAGCATTTACTGGAGCAGCAGAGATGGTATGATTGCAGTTGGCCAACCTGGACCTGTCTGCGAAGGGCATCAACATAATATACTAAAATAATGTTATGATGTCTGCATATATGCAAGCAGTTATAGTTCTGTAGTAATAAACATAATGTCTACATATGTACCTTACTTTCAGAACATCTGTCATGTTTTCTGTGGTAGTAATAGTGTTCCTCTCACTGTTCATAAGGTGATGATGAAATTAATATGCATTCTGAAGGACCTGGTAGCAGGATCAATGATGTTGAGGAATCAGGGCTGAACTGATTGAAAAGGAAAATATGTAAGAAAGAATGTGAGATTTGTGATTATCCCGCAGCGAAGATCTATCCATCTATTTTAATAATTTCTGCTGTATGAACATGGATGCAGTATATTCAATCAAAATGTCGGAAAATGAAATCTTTTATGTATGAAATGTTTCTCCTTACATATTTAATTCCACAATAACTAATACTGATGATTATCTTTCCATTTTAAAATATTTCAAATGCAAATCAGAGTAAATTAAAATCTTCATATTATTTTAATTTGAAAGCCTGAAGGGAAGATAGATCTTGGGAGACTTAGGTGCAGATAAGAGTATATATTAAAATAGATTTTAAATAAAAATGATATATGGACACAGACTTGATGGCTGTGGACACATACCAGTGTCACTTTCTTGACAACATGGTAACAAACCTTCAGATTCCTTAACAGTGGGAGAATTTATTAACCAGTTGAGCAATTATTAGCTTCTAAAGGACACTGTTCTATGGTACTGTGTTGTAAAATAACATGACAATACAGCACTGGACAAATAATATTAAAAGATAACACTTTTTTAAAGGGCAAGTTTTAGAGGAAATCTTATAGAAAACTTTCTGAAGCAACAGTTTACAGATTATTGGCAGAATTTCGTGGAAGGGAACAGAGTTACACAAAAAGAAAACCTGAGAAAAACACGTACTAACCAAAAAATCACTTGAAAATATAGATACTCGATTAGAAAGACTGAAATAGTATAATTACAAAAGGTGAAGGAATCACATATGAGTGGTGTGGGAACAAAATATGTCCTCAACCCACATATTTGATACTTTTAATCACTTTATTTTAACAGACCATCGATTTAGATTCCCATCAGAAAAATGATGTCCTGAGTCAAAAGGCCCTAATACCTTCTTGTAGCCAGAAATCAAGAAGTCACAATTAAACTTTCGTTCTACGTAACGTTGTGATTTCCAACTGGAAAACGCTTAGAAGTATCCAGAGAAACTGCGGGTTAGATATTTAGCAAAGGCGAAATACCTCGGCACGCATGCAGTTCAAATCCTTTTCAACAGTATTCACCCACTAGCACAGGGTTTTAATCGTAGCATATTAAATGAGGTGTTTTTGAATTGGCCTCACTTATAACCACGCGGCGCAGGAGTCGAAAAGAAACAGTGAACATGACCACACTTATGTAACCTCCGCTTTACTAGGTCAGTGTGTCGAATCAGCGAACATGCGCAGAAGACACCACCAGCCAGCAGACCTGCTACGCTTCCCTGTCACTAGGGAGGAGGAATATCCTCCTTCATATCATGCCACAATACGATATATTCTCGTTTAGACATCGATTTCAAGACTTGGAGCATGCAAGTGGGCGTGAAAATCGATGGGGCACTGGACTTGGCATTTCACTTTTCCCCAAAGGCTGCAATGACCTACGTGAACAGCGAGTCTATCCTCGAACCCCATCTGGAGACAGTGATCGATCCACCACTTGCAATTAAAACTCGAAAAACTTGTTCCATAATTTAAAGTACTTGAATTCCTGCAGAAGAAAAAAATCACTATTTTATGCCATCTATCAGTGACAGTTCATAATGTACACAAGTCAAATGCCTGCTTTGAAACACCCTGCAGCCATTTGCAGTGCAAGATATCTCGTCCAAACAGTTTTCAAGGGATAGTCTTATATCGCACGGTCCGATTTTCAATCAACATTTCCCGTAGGCTGATGGCCTGTCTGTATGTTGCGAGTAGTTTCGCACTGAATTTTCCCAACTTAACACTGGCTTCCCATGGAAAATTACAAGAGTCGAGGAAATATTAATTTTTCTCTGCTGTAGGGCCATCATTCTTAAAGAATGTCACAGAAAGAAACAAAATTTACATTTATATCAAAAGAAACCCAAATGCAAGCTACACGAGAAGGCAGACACAAGACAAATTCTCGAAAACCTGAAGATCGATATGAGAATGTGATCGAGAGAAAGTCGATTGCAACGATTCTATGAAAAGACAACCGCTGGGGCGACGTAACTGATGATGCAAACGTAGAATGCATGCGCGGCGCTGTTATTCTCTGATGACAGCGAAGGTCAAAATGGGATACGAACACATTGTGTAAACTACGAAACTAAACAACTTGTGTAGTAACAAAAATTAGTGTTATAAAGTTAAACATGATCAACAAATATCAATTTCTTCTCTATAATCAACATCCCCAAAACTAGAAACAAATGCCTAATATGGTAAAAAACGTTCTACAGATATTAATTAACATGCTTTATTGCGAATTATGTTGTTAATTATGCCATGTGACATAATAAAAGTAACATAATTTATTTAAATGATGTACTGTTTTTTTAAAATTTTTATGTGAGTTTTTAAATTCCCCAAATTAGGCTCCCTTACTCTGCCGAAAGGAATTAAAAATTTAGGTGGAACAAATACACACGTCTACAACATGATGTCAATAAGAATATGGTGCGAATTTATCGCACACATGACATAATAGGAGGACATTTACGAACTGGGGTAATTGAGAATTTTCATATGGAGTCAGAGACGCTAAAAACTTGTAGAAGATAAGAAAATGAATGTGTTCAATTCAGATACAAATCACAGAGGGATACGTTACGTCAGGAAATGAGAGAGTGAGGGCAAGAAGAGAAATGAGTGACGCAACACCCAACAGCTGATGGGATTGGCCGATGCCGGAAGCAAGTATGGGACCTTACTCGACGAAAGGAAGATGGCGTTAGTGTGCTGGAGTCACAGGCGGGACAGTACAGAGTTTACAGAAGACTGACGTCACGTGATGTTCCAACAGGAAGAAAGAGTAAAATTAAAACATAATGGACTAAGGGTTAGAGCGGGCCTGCCCAACCTTTTTTTGTTGTGCGGGCAACATGAAGTTTAATACATAAAATGTGAACTGTGAGCTACTACTTCGATGCTATATTACCATATTTGGAACTTGTTAAAATAATCACTCAGTTATTCTACACTCTGGTTCATTCACACCTCTTAAAATAGAGGACTTGCGCTGATGACGGAGGGTTTATTTCCGTGCCTCGTCTATTGACAACGGCCACTTACATTTTGTCCGACACATGGGTTATAAAAACGGACAATGCCAAGTCCCAAATGTAGTAGACACTACAATTAACGTGACATGAAACGTATCTAAATTCCACTTTCATATATTATTTGAGGGACTGGGAGGTTAAACTGAACAAAAACATAAATCTAATACGGACAAGATAATAATTCTGAAATAAATTAAATATGGTGTATTGTAATAATTTGGGCTAAAATTTTGGACATCGTCCATCGTCTGCTGT
>NW_019060933.1:10545-22912 GCF_000696155.1 Zootermopsis nevadensis
AGAGTAGAACCCCTTTTGTCCCCTTTATTTTACCTGATGACGGACAAAGATCCAGTCCCCGAAACGTCGTTTTATGGGAAACAACAGACTATGGATGATGTCCAAAATTTTAGCAAAACTAGTATAATAATTTATAATCTCCCGCCATTGCATGATCAGACTTGTAATAAATAAAATGTGGCTTAAGTCATCAATGTTCTTTGTCTTGTTAAAAATACCTGTATTCAGGGCAATCGGTCTGATGACGGAGGCAGCAAATACCTCTGAAACAGTGAGGGCTGGGAGAACACCTAAAACTATTTATCACTGTAAATACATTATACATTCTCCGGCAGATTTTATGTAACCCGTCCATGTTCCCCCGTACAAAGCAAGAATTATTAACAAAAAGATACGAGGAATTAATTCAAATTTTAACACACGCGAGTTTTAAAAATATTATAAACTAACGTTCCTCTGAAAAACTTTTTGACTGGTCTTAAGAAGGCGTTTTGAAAAGCGTAGACGTAAAAATGCCACTTCCATTTCAATTTACATATTCGTACACAACACCGCCTTTAAATAATCAGTAACAAAAACGAGATATCGAAGTAGGCTTAATGCTGAACATAACGTGACGAAACAGACTTCATAAACTTCAACCCCTTAATGGCCGACAAACAGATCCAGCCGTCGCATTGTCAAACACAAAATAAACTGTTTCGTAAAATATGAGATGGATTTAATTTAACTTTCTGCATATAGCAAATTAGAAATAAGTAATTACTTAATAATACAGCAAATGTATAATCCGTACACTAACTGTTTCAACATGCATCTTGTTACAAATTTTTATATCCAAATGCGCCTAACTTACTGTAACCTAACCTAAACCAGACGGGAACTCCGCCCCAACCGGGGGTCAGAGTCCCATATGCGTGCATCCGCCCTTCTTGGGATTCAGCCCCATCCAAAGGGTTCGCCCCACACGGGAATTTGTTCCCGGCGGTCGACCTGCTACACCCGGATCACGTACGACGCACAACCATGGATTTTGAATCAAAGAATTATTAAAAACTAATTTACTGTTAATATGTGTTGGGCAAGGCCGTGGTCTAGGCAACACGGAGGTTTCCTCCGTGGCATCCCAACAATTACTCCATTCACACACAGAAGAAGGCAATGGCAAACCACTTCTGGATCATCTGCCAAGAACGTATATGAACAGGTCCCAGTCCGAGAAAAGGATGGAAGGATCCTGTTCATATGGACCTGTCGTCAGACAGAACACTAAATAAATAAATATCACACTAACCGTAACTGAGTACGTTTTAAAAATTTGTTAAAGCATAACAATAAATTTATATTTTAAACTTGGAAGTACAAAATACTGACAATAGTAGCAGGAGTTACTGTTAGTAGTGGTGCTAGAAGGTACCTGTCCCCACTCCTTGCTACAAATTCGTATGGACTCTGTTTGTTGACAGTCTGTCACGAAAAGCAAACATAAACGTTTATTACGTAAGGCATGTGTCGCTTAATTCTTTCACAAGTTGTGATGAATGTAGTGTCTTTTGTCGGAAACAGTTTCCGTTGACAAACAAAAATTCATTAAAAGTAGTGCCCCTAAAAATGAACATACTGGCTACTTGGACGACCCGTTCTTCAAGTGTCTGAGCACTGCGGGTCCCAACTTTTCGTTGGCTTGATCTATAGACTCCTTGGACGAGGGATCAGCCCGTCGAAAGGCCTCTATCTGTACACAGGACAGCACAACACAGAAAAAACTTTTAAAGTCTTCAAGTGGTACATCCCAATTAATAAACGAGTTTTAGAAGATTTATTCATTGCAGTATTAGCACAGGTTACTTTTAATTTCCAATTTTAACTGTCGATTGCATGTTTTTGTAATACGCGAATAGTAAATGCTGCTGAGTCTAATTCTTTGTTCAGTGCAAACGTCCTCAATACAAAGCATCATTCTGTGGCGACGTGGGGAGGTGTGTGTATATATACCAGTGCGTGCGTGCGTGCGTTCGTTGTGAGGATGTGCCCGGTAAAATAAAAGTCGAACGACGTGTTACAGTACAAAAATAGGGTAAACATGCTTTGTGTGAGACTGCTGGCCAGTTAGAGATTTAATGTAAACAGTCAAAAAAACTCTTAGATCAGCGTTCCACACTAAAAATAATAACGGACCCCCCCCCCACTTATTACGCACAAACGTGGCATGACTTAAGTTTCTCCAATTCAATTCGGTGATGCACAGTAAATATTTACAAAATGAGGAGAAACAGAATCAGCCAATGAGGGCACTTGCTGTACCCCGACATCAAAGAAGACTTAAAAAATCCCACTCTAATGAAGAAACACTTTATTCTGTGTAAATGAAAGCGGATTTACCGTCTCAAAAACTTCTTAAGGATTTTGTCTGAAAACAGTAACAGTGACGAACACAAACCAAAAGTCACTATTACTGACGACGAAGTCTGTTTACATCACCTGCGGTCCTATGAAATGCAGATGTCTGTGTTTGTGCCTCACCTGACTCGAAGACGAGAGCCCAAGTTGACGATAAACGACAGATCTCAAAGCCGACACTACCCGTAAATGCTATCCAATCGACATCCAAGGGTGGCCCTGCCAGGGAACAAGTAGCAAATGCGTCAGCCTGGGGGAATCCACCCCCTCCTAATAATGATCCTTTCTCATGGCGACAATATACCGAGAACAGCAAACCACACCACTGAGGGTCCACACTAAATGAAATCATCTCAAACTGATTACTTTCCGTAAAACACTTAGCCTCCACAGGGCTGTCCTTCCACCACGAACTCTGCATTACAACTCCATCTTTAGACACTCATACACCTGTACAGTGCCCTACACCAGACCGAACTGAGTGAAACATCAGCTGGTGCAAAATGGCGTCTCACACCCACAGATCAATATGCTACCCCGGCCGGCCGGCCAATGCCATCAAGCCTAAAAATAAGGCATCGCGCATTCAGGAACCAAGATGCGTTTAATCAAGTGTCCAGAATCATGAAAAACAAACACGAGGGCAATTTAAAAATTCCGTTTCGAAAGTATTTTATATAAATTAATTCAGGCAACTCTCGGTTTACGAACGAGTTCTGTTCCAAGACGCTGTTCGTTATGTGTATCTTGCATTCCTGAGCTTTTACGATACGTATCGTATACGTTAGCAGCCATTTTAAAGCATTAAAACCATGTACTAAAACATCGAATGGGAGACCGCTGGGGAGACCTAGACGTAGATGGGAGGATGTCAGGCGGGATCTATGGGGACTGGATTTTGTTGGCCCAGGACAGGGTCCGGTGGAGGGCTTTGGGTAATTCGGTGATGAACCATCGGGTTCCCTTAGCCATCTATAGTTAGTTAGTTTATGTGTAAAATAATACTGATGACTACGTTTTGCTCATGAAAAAATGTTACAGTATTAAATATGCTTTATAGACAACAACAGCACAGTGTCCAATTGCTTTTGGTAAGTTCCAGACGCAAATTTTGAAACATACTTGAACAAAACGAAGTTTGGGTTTAAATTAATATTTGTGCGAATAAAATTTATGCAATAAAATACGATTGTGCCAAGAGTTGAACTCGCATATCTGACCTCGTCACACGTCTCAGAAAAGTCATCAATCAACATGCAGACAGAGTCGTGAATTTGCTTAACAGGTACCTGGCACCATAATTAACGGAAGACAGGGTAAAGTCACACACATATACAAGCACCAGGAAATTACATCACTTCCGGTTTCGGATTTGTGCGCCTGATTTTTGGCGCAGTGCACTTATTATTCTCAGTTTGTCTTAATGCCGGTAGATGGGCATAATGTCTGCAGTGTTTGAACAGCTGTTATGAAGGTCGTTGCAACACTGCGATGAATCGAGAGTGGTTGCAATCCCTTGTCAATTGTTCTCATTCAAGTAATCGATTCTTCCAAAAAGTAATCTGTATTAAATACTATTAAGTGGAAGTATCAAGAGAATGACCAGACTACAATAAATCTTACGGGTTTGTAAAACTAATATGTTACAACATTAAACCAAGTGAACCGAACTACGGGGAAAAACGTGAGACAAAACTTTCGCGACATAACCTTCAAAGATACTTCGTTGGCTTTTCCTCTAATATTCCCAATTACTCACAGTTCTCAAAACTCTTGCTTTGTTACCTCTGCGTCGCTACATAACCTGACAACCAGCGAACAAACTGAGTTTTCGTGATGTAGCTAAAAACTCATTTTGATTTATTTGTGGTTTCATTAAACTCAGACTTTTCCACAAATATTTCCACACCAAATTACACACACACACACACACACATTATATTGTATAAGAACCCACAGCATTACACCTATACGAATGCACAATGAATCGTTTTCGTAAATAAATTTTAACAGAGAAAAATACCATTTGTGATACAAAACACAAGATCAGAGATAAAACAAGAAAATTAAAATATACTTCTGAACTGCGACAATCCCCAACACCACTGCTTGTTTAATAAATTTTTATTACTTACATTCAGGATTATACTTTCTTAGACGTTTCATTTCACCTACAAGCGTTATCAGTACATCCTTAGATTATCACCATTAGATTGTGTAGTCTACCTTTCTGCTTGCAACGATACAATGAAAGTAATGCTCACAGCTATAACTTATCACTTAACTTTAAAATGGTTAAATAAACAAAGAAAATCCTAGTGCTCCACACTTGGTACTTTCATTGCGTCGCTAAGGATCTGTCAACATGGCCTTGAGCTTGGCGCACACAGTTCTTGCAACGATACACGAAATCTATTTGTTTTAAAACGTATAAAAATTATTATTATTTATACCACTAGTTTCTGTCCGTTCCGTGGACACGCCAAGCACTGAAGACAGCTAGGCCAACACAAAATAAGTATCGGTCAGTTGTCTCAGTAAGGTCCTCTAGCTTCGTAAAAAAACTAATGGCGTGCTAGGAAATGCTTCACAAAGCCCTCAGACTTGGGCTGGATTTTTCTTTAAGGTGGGTACCACCAGCGAACTCTGAACACAATAACAAGCCCTCCATAAAAGGAGAGAAATTTGACATCGAATGGGAGACCGCTGGGGAGACCTAGACGTAGATGGGAGGATGTCAGGCGGGATCTATGGGGACTGGATTTTGTTGGCCCAGGACAGGGTCCGGTGGAGGGCTTTGGGTAATTCGGTGATGAACCATCGGGTTCCCTTAGCCATCTATAGTTAGTTAGTTTATGTGTAAAATAATACTGATGACTACGTTTTGCTCATGAAAAAATGTTACAGTATTAAATATGCTTTATAGACAACAACAGCACAGTGTCCAATTGCTTTTGGTAAGTTCCAGACGCAAATTTTGAAACATACTTGAACAAAACGAAGTTTGGGTTTAAATTAATATTTGTGCGAATAAAATTTATGCAATAAAATACGATTGTGCCAAGAGTTGAACTCGCATATCTGACCTCGTCACACGTCTCAGAAAAGTCATCAATCAACATGCAGACAGAGTCGTGAATTTGCTTAACAGGTACCTGGCACCATAATTAACGGAAGACAGGGTAAAGTCACACACATATACAAGCACCAGGAAATTACATCACTTCCGGTTTCGGATTTGTGCGCCTGATTTTTGGCGCAGTGCACTTATTATTCTCAGTTTGTCTTAATGCCGGTAGATGGGCATAATGTCTGCAGTGTTTGAACAGCTGTTATGAAGGTCGTTGCAACACTGCGATGAATCGAGAGTGGTTGCAATCCCTTGTCAATTGTTCTCATTCAAGTAATCGATTCTTCCAAAAAGTAATCTGTATTAAATACTATTAAGTGGAAGTATCAAGAGAATGACCAGACTACAATAAATCTTACGGGTTTGTAAAACTAATATGTTACAACATTAAACCAAGTGAACCGAACTACGGGGAAAAACGTGAGACAAAACTTTCGCGACATAACCTTCAAAGATACTTCGTTGGCTTTTCCTCTAATATTCCCAATTACTCACAGTTCTCAAAACTCTTGCTTTGTTACCTCTGCGTCGCTACATAACCTGACAACCAGCGAACAAACTGAGTTTTCGTGATGTAGCTAAAAACTCATTTTGATTTATTTGTGGTTTCATTAAACTCAGACTTTTCCACAAATATTTCCACACCAAATTACACACACACACACACACACATTATATTGTATAAGAACCCACAGCATTACACCTATACGAATGCACAATGAATCGTTTTCGTAAATAAATTTTAACAGAGAAAAATACCATTTGTGATACAAAACACAAGATCAGAGATAAAACAAGAAAATTAAAATATACTTCTGAACTGCGACAATCCCCAACACCACTGCTTGTTTAATAAATTTTTATTACTTACATTCAGGATTATACTTTCTTAGACGTTTCATTTCACCTACAAGCGTTATCAGTACATCCTTAGATTATCACCATTAGATTGTGTAGTCTACCTTTCTGCTTGCAACGATACAATGAAAGTAATGCTCACAGCTATAACTTATCACTTAACTTTAAAATGGTTAAATAAACAAAGAAAATCCTAGTGCTCCACACTTGGTACTTTCATTGCGTCGCTAAGGATCTGTCAACATGGCCTTGAGCTTGGCGCACACAGTTCTTGCAACGATACACGAAATCTATTTGTTTTAAAACGTATAAAAATTATTATTATTTATACCACTAGTTTCTGTCCGTTCCGTGGACACGCCAAGCACTGAAGACAGCTAGGCCAACACAAAATAAGTATCGGTCAGTTGTCTCAGTAAGGTCCTCTAGCTTCGTAAAAAAACTAATGGCGTGCTAGGAAATGCTTCACAAAGCCCTCAGACTTGGGCTGGATTTTTCTTTAAGGTGGGTACCACCAGCGAACTCTGAACACAATAACAAGCCCTCCATAAAAGGAGAGAAATTTGAATGATGTCTTGGCAAAATGTTACTTAAAAGGATCAATTAATTAAACCCAGAAAATGAGTCAGAAAACCTAAAGGGAAGACACCACTTGGAAGACCTAGTGATAGATGGGACAACATAAATGCATTTTAAATAAGTTGAATGGGAGAATTAATCTGCCTCGGAATAACAATCAGTGGCGGTCTCTTGTGAATGCGGGTGCAGTAAGACTATGAGATTCTCAAGGACTCTATGGAACTAGACGAGTTACTACTGAACAGTTGCAGGACACTGTTAATAGTCTTAGACCTGACTTGGAACGCGAGTGGACAAAGCATGGGACGAGTACTTTCACAATTTAAGCAAGGGGATCCTTAGCACTATGCCACACTAGTGTCTTTAAAAGGGGACAAAAGGGTCTATTTACGAAATCTTTTGTCCAACTGAACCAATATGTAACTTCATGTGAGAATGTTCACAAAAGCTACTGACTTATACAAAACTTTTTTTTAAAAAAACTGATTTAATCCTATTAAGTAAACACCTATATAAATATAAACCAGTGGGGTTATGGCAATATTTACCAAAACACAGTGACCCTCCAGATTAAGGATGCATGGAGCTCCATTCCTACGTCTTCAAGGAGCGGTACTTAATTGAGCACCATTTCATTTGTGGGGTCCGGAGGGGTTCTACAGAAATTCGTCCTCTCCCCACCACAAAGTAAACATGGACACATGAAAGCAACAAAATAAATCTGAGGTGTTACGGGAACGGATGTGTCACTGGGCTAACATAACCTATCTCGAGACGAAGGGACACTAATATTTCGACGTGTCACTGAGAATGTGATCGCTTATGTCTTTTTTACCACTTTTTAAATTAATCGTCTTTTCTGTAATATGATAGGTACAAAGATAGCAAAACATTCATGATGCTGAGGCCAAAACATGTTGACAAATGCGGAAACATTGGAAATCGTCGTGGGTTTACATGACCGAAGTCACACTACGCACATTTAATTATTTATCGATAGTTGAAATTTAATACAATTCGATTAGATTAATAAACACATGATATCGTTGTGACTATACAAGAGCCCACGCAGATCACCTCTTGTAATCGCTCGCGACAGTCAGTTGTCTCAATGGTCGAAGTGCAAGGACGACTTTTTCACAAGTGCAACAAGTGTTCATTATCGAACAATACCCGACACCTCGATCTTAATTGACTTGCTTGAACGAGTTTCGAGCTATAGCTCGTGCGAGTAGTCGTGGCTCCTAAATGCGCGATGTGTAAGCCGCGAGAGGGGAGTTCAGTAGTATGGGGTCGCACAGCCTCAGTGGAGGCCACGTACTAACTAGATGGCTTACCGAACCCGATGGTTCATCACCGAATTAAACAAAGCCCTCCACCGGACCCTGTCCTGGGCCAACGAAATCCAGTCTCCTTCAACTCCTATCTCCCATAGATCCCGCCTGAGATTATCCTCCCATCTACGTCTAGGTCTCCCCAGCGGTAAAATAGGCCCAAATATCCTCCTCAACACCCGATTCTCAAACACCTGCAATCTGTGTTCCTCCCTCTGAGTGAGAGACCATGTTTCACACCCATACAAAACAATAGGCAAAATTATTGTTTTGTATACTTTAATCTTCAGGTTCTTAGAAATCAGGCGGGAAGACAAAATATTTTGAACCGAGAAGTAGCAACCATTTCTGAATTTAGTCTCCTCCTAATTTCGTAGTGAATATCATTTTGATTTGTTATTGTTGTTCCCAAATATTTGAACTTTGTAACCCTTTCAAAGGACTTTTTAGCTACCCTAAGATAATTTTGCCCGCCTGTCTGCTGATGACAAGATACTAACATGTACTTAGTTTTTTTCTGAATTTACTTCTAGCCCCACCTGTCTAGTAGCCTCTAGTAAAACTTCTGTGCTCCTCTTTATTGTATTTATATCGTCCCCCAATAAATTAACATCATCAGCATATGCCAATAGCTGATGTGTCCCATTCAACTGCAAACCCTCCTGCCTGTCTTGGACTTTCCTGATGGCATATTCTAGCGCAAAGTTAAAGAACAAGGGAGACAAAGCATCTCCTTGTTTTAGACCATTCTTGATGAAGAATGACTCAGATACATATTTACCTACTCGATTTCATTTAAGCACATTTTTATTAGACTCACTAGCTTCTTTGATATACCAAATTCGATAAGAATATTATATAGCACTTCTCTCTTCACAGAGTCATAGGCTTTTTTGGAATCTATAAATAACTGATGTACGGTCCCACTGAACTCCCATTTTTTCTCCAGTATCTGACAAATGCAAAAAAATCTGATCAATCGTTGATCTGTTTCGTCTGAACCCACACTGATGATCCCCAATAATTTCATTTGGAGGCCACGTACTAGAGCTACAACCCAACCAAAGCTAACACCTCTCTAGCACGTGACAGTTGTAGCGTTAGACTTGTCTGGATCCAATATGATTCAATCTCTAAGAATAAGTCATACGAGTTTCTCATGGCATGGGAGCAAACATGTCAATTATGGTCTTTCTGGGTTGTGACATCACATGGACTTTTTGATGGGCACTGACATTTCAGAGGTAGATACCGCTTATTGAGGCAAAGATCAGCAAGAGAAAATATTGGCTGGATTAGAACCTCAGACCTTTGGCAAAGTAATGCATACAATGATGTCCTAAAATATCTGGAGAATCTAAGACCACAATAAATATGGTACTGTTACTGCCAAATCCTTTTATTGTGGATAAATTCTGGCTTATCTCCATAAAACCACAGCATTGCAGCAAGTACATTCCTCCAGCAATGTCTGAGCTCTGTGACTGGTCTCTTCAACATGCAACCACAGGACATCATCTACTGCCTTCTTTCATATAAACAAAATCTATTTGTTAGAGAAATAAAATAAAAGTTAAGAATAGATTGTAATCTTCCTAACTTTGTTAGTAAAACTACAAACCTTTGTAAGGTAAAAAGTATGATTATACCAAATCATAGTGTGAGATGAAGATACATACTGGACAATAAAATGGAGACACATAAATACAAAATGTCTATAAAATTTGAGAAACAAAATGAACAAAACTAATAACAATTTTTCTGCATTACAAAGCTACCTTGCAAGATTGTATTTAGTTATGCCCGTATACAAAGGATAAATATAAAAATTATTTCAAATTCCTGCCATCATTCATGAATGGCAAACAGACTGCTTCATATGTGACCAAACTATCACACATATTCTTAAGACATTTAACATTATTTCAACAGCAAAGGATTTACTGTGTTAAATACAAGCAAATGGCGATCGTGAAAGGTGAAATGTCAAGAATTTGGAGGAAACTGGCCCTGATTTATTTGATGGTAAAATTATAGCATGTGCCTGAGGAGACTGCAGAAAATTACACAACTCCTAAGTCAGGATAACCACAATCCAGTCAAAATTTGAAACATGTACCTCCCATTCTTCCTCAAGAATGGAATGTTAGGTGAATCTGTGTTGGACAAGGGTCTGCAGGATCTACACAAACCTTCTCAACCCTTATAAACCATAAGTATGTGTGTGTATGATGTGTTTCCAGAATAGGGACAGGCAATAATTGGGGGGGCACAAATACTACTGAATTCTGGAAAAACATCCATCTTTTGCTGTCATGTCACTGTGTCAATTTCGCCGTAATTTTTAATGGTAATAACATAATCATTCTAGGCAAAAGATTCCAACACTTAATATTGGAAACCCATGATATGCACAAACTTTTTCCTCTTTACATTATTCCACTTTTTGCTAAATAATCCAATTCTCCTATGGTCCAGGATTACGAAACAACTCTTATATGGTCTTACAGTGCGGCTGTTCATATACATAATACAGGAAGGACAAGAACTTCTATTGTGTGTGCATGCTCTGTAGTTTCCTCTACATTCGTACCAGACTTGTAGCCGACTAAAGGGACAGGGCTTTCAGAAAACCACTTACCCAAAAGCTTTAGGTCACATTCAAAATAGAATGAATATTCCCAAGATCTTTCAAGACGTCTCCCATATCTGACGATGATAATCCATTCTTCACCACCTTGACCCTGACAACACACAGCCATTAAAACATAATGTTTACATGTGCTAATTGTTCAAAATCACTTGCTGGATCTATAACGCGGATTACCTACATAGCTAACACACGTAACATACTACAAGATTACAACTATACATCACTCTGGCTTGCAGTCCTAACACCAACCATAATACTATTTGGAAATTCGCCTTAACCTTTTCGTTTGTTTATAGAGCCAAATTTCCCTGTGCACTGCCAACGTTACAAACAAGTTGTCAGAAACATTTGGACAGTTACATATATGTAATTGTGAAATTACAATTTATTTTACGTTTTATAGTGCCCTAGAGGGCTGAGATGTGGGGAGCTCTATCAATTCCAGTTAAATTACATTATGAAATACTGCATGTTTGAAACAAGATAATTTTAGTAATATCTTACAATCAAATAGACCAACTCCACATAAACCATATTATAATGGGCAAAAATTAATCCAAATAATGAGGAATGATATAAGCTGCAACAATTGCACACATTGTAAACAAATCCTTAATCAGAAACCTATTACAGTGAAACAGAATCGAGGATGAGGTGTAAACTTTCTAGTCAAAATATTTGTACTTAAAGATATGTAAATAGAAGCAGGGCATTGCTTTAAACCATGTATATTGATTTTAAATCAGTGCACTTGAGTTTTTTATATTCCATGGACAGGTTGTATGTTGTCTTACTAATCAGTTACATGTGTGACAAAATTGGAATGGACATTCACCTATTACCCTGGCTGCTATGCTGTAACCTGTCATCACATTCGAATAGTTGAAAGTCATCATATCACTTGTAATTTTATGGCATTGCTGTCTCTAAGATTGTACAAACTTTATGGAAAAAATTACTGAAGTCGAATGAATTTGTGTACAAAAAGAGTCATCTGACATGTTTCAATTTTGACAGGAATCAAATAAACAAGACTTTGAATAAAAGTGATGTCTGCATAGTCTTTACATATCACAGTCCAACAATGAGAAATGTCCTACAAATTTTATGTATTTTCAGGAATGATACATTTTAATTTCATAATTTGTTCAACAATGTTACACTGATCGTGTGCAAAACATGTATAAAGGTGTATAAATGTTGCATGCCGATGTTAGCAAAACTCACTTTGGCCTTCAGTACACAGTAAAAAGTAGTTTTATATATTTGATAGTGCTGTCAATATTCTAGTCTTTAATTCAGAAATATATAATTAATGAATACAAATTAACATGGTTTAACTGACCATTCAGAAAATCAGTCAGTCAGAATGTGCTTTGTCGCAAAATAACCGCAGTTTACCATGAGACTTGG
>NW_019060933.1:22967-42587 GCF_000696155.1 Zootermopsis nevadensis
AAAATGAGTAATAAATATGTTATCTGAATGCCCCTAATGGAACTGTACCACATTTGAATTCCTTATACTTAGCTATCATCTTCTTTGCTTCAAACATAACATTTCAAAAGTTATATGTTCATTTTTAGGTATGAGAGACTAGATTAGATTCCCCCATGCATGAATATAGAAACAAAATAAATTTCTGAAACAGTACATTTTAAGAAAAATCACGATGGGCAAAACTGCTTGGGGTGCTTCATGATGAGGAAAAACGAGACAGCGATACTGACAGTAAGACAGGCCCCGTTTATTTATGTAGTTATTTTATGATGCTATATTAACTGCAGAAGTTGTGTAGTGCTGGAAGAGAAATAACAGGATGACGATGAATGATAAATAGGAAAGATCATGCGAGGAAATGACCAACTTTATTTACACATATTATTCTGGTCCTCGCCTACAGGAACTGAGGAAAACAAAATCCTCAGTCAGGATAGCCAATCATTGGTTGAAATTCAATATGATTTAAGAGATTACCTCTTAAATACAAATCAGCTGCATCTGAGTCAATTAACACTTGGTAAATTCAGAATTATTTTTTAAAATAAGGGTGGAGGAAGTAATATCAACAAATGCAAATCATATTTTGGACTAAATTTTACATTTTGATCTGCACAAACAAAATAAGGGCAACTTCGTATTTTTAGGGCTCTGAAATGGTGAGATAATTAATCATGTTGTAGTTGCTTGCTGCAGTCAGCTTTGAATTGAAAATTCAGGATGTAGAAGGCCCATAATGTAGACATTTTTCATAACTGTTTTCAGACATTCCAGGAAATTCCTTACTGAACATGCCCTGGAGACTCCATTACAATTTCCATTGAAGAGGTTGGACCTGGGTTCAGAAACTGTGCATTTCAATTTAATTTCACTGTGAATCAAAATAGCATATTTCAAAGCCAGCATTTTCTATTAGTGAAATACATGAATATGTACAAACCATGAAAATTATTCCACTTAATTATATTTTACTTTTCCATTCCTGTTTGCTTTAATGATGTGCCAATTTGAAGTAGGCAATGTTAGTTCCAACTATGAACTCAATTCTTAAAAGGGGATGAATATACAAAATTCTATTGTGGATTGCTTATTCAATTAAGAAATTAAAATCATTTCAGAAAATGATTAAATTTACATTGAATTACATTAATTTTTGCATACTGATCAGTTTTAACATTAAAAATATTACAATTAGGAGTTTTATCAGGTTTTCTTATTCTGCAGAAAAACATGAATCAAAACTGTCCAAGTGGTACTTTTAAATATTTTTACTAATGGGAACCTGCAATATACTATGTGATAATAAACTAAAAATTATCAAAATATTATACAATTTTAGATAAATAACACAGATTTTAATATGTTTCTAATCAAATTTCTTCAACTTGTAGGCAGGTTATTGAGTCATAAGGTTCCACTACGTTCGGAATCTTCAATGCAGTACAGACAGGTAAATTTATATTTTTGCAGGTAGTGTTCCCACATGAAAAAATACAAATTGTCTTGTTCTTGCAAATAAAACAGGAAGGAAGTGGAAATGTTGAACAAGTGGTACACCTTGGGAATGGAGGAATAATGTAGAATTTCCTCTCTTCTTCTTGTCTTGACATCCAACTTTCTCATCATTCATTTTATTTTCCTAATATGAATATGTTTTTACATAAGAAATAATACTCACTCCATCACTTTAAAACTTGCCACTGCGCCTTCATTAGGTTCGTTGCTCGCCATTTCACACTCTTACCGAGGACGGAATGCAGCTGTTGCAATTTCAATAAGGGTGATTTTTTTTTAGAACCCTGAGATTAGATCAAGCTCACTTTTAATCAGTCAAAATTACAATTTCAACAAAGAAAGCATAGACATAAGGCACATAATATGCTCAACATCTGCAGGTTTTACAGAAATAATTTTAACAGCATACAATGAATAATTAGTGACTTTCGACACTAGTGCAAACAATCTTCTTCTTATAAAGACCAAGCACATGTATCTACAACTGATGCAACAGCTTCTTCCAGAGAACAAACCGAGATCAAAAATATTGATGCAGTCCTAAGATCTAACGGGTTTCAAGGGTACCATTCAAATAAAGAATGCACACCATTTTTTCAACAAGGTATTGAGACATTAAAAATTTATTTTGTAAAAATGATTAATTAATAGCCATTAACAATGGATGGAAATAAAACCTTTAAGAAAACATAATACTCATGTGACTGGAGTAGAAAAAATTAAGGATGTTGCCTGCCAAATCCCTGTCTAGAGCTAAATTAAAGGTTATGAGTTGCGCAACTCTCTTTAAGTTTGGTATTAACACAGAGAACAGGCATCATCTAGAATATTAAGGTCTTTGATTCGTTTATTTTTTTAGAAGTTTATATGATCCAAGACTTGCCTTTGGTTGGTTTGACTCTACGTAAGCTTGTAAACACAACAGGCAATGTCACCATTGTCCTATAACTCAAGAAATCTTGAGCGTCATCTCACATCTCTCGGAGCATGTGACCAGAGCGAAGTGGGGTGCTAACCTTTGTCACTGTAGGGGCTTCAAGAGTACAGTCATCATGATAGCGGTCATGGGTACTGCTGTCACAGTTGCGTTACATCAGCAATTGTCATGTTAAAAAGTAGTAGTGGTTGTCACACTGGCAAGTCTATGGGGAGCGAAAAGGACAAAACCAGTGGCATGGCTTGTATCCTAAGTGAATTCTACAGTACATCTGGTGAGACTAGTTTCTTATTTTATCCCTACATACAGATGCAAACCTCTATCAGTCAATGAGTTGATACTTTAATTTACTCTTAACAGCCCATGGAAAGTTCTTATAAACTAATGCATATTTGCAACATCTAGAATTTGTTTCTCTTTATACAGACAGAAAATTGCAGTCACACAACAGATTTACAGAGTGAACTAGAGCACAAAGGGGAAGGGGGGAGTTTCTTCTTGAAAGAAGAGAAATGACGACCCTGACACTGGGCCATCACTTCCTGACAAACAACTGACAGTGCGGCTCGGCATCCATGCTTGTCGGGCAGGACTGAATGCAAGCTTTGCAGCAACTTCACTACATTATGTAACTACACATTGCTCAACAACCCAGTCTAACAAAATGGCTTGCTCAGAGGAGTATTTTCAGATTTAAATATTGATAGTAAAGAACATTCAACAACTTGGTAAACTTTCTTCTTCAGAGCAGAAAATAGTAACAGTAACCACGGGCACCGTGTGACGTTTGGTATTGCTCACAATTCCACTTCCTCCCTCAATGCGTTTCTGTATCTGAAGCTCTGCCATCTTGATCTGGACTGGAAGGGAGGTAGCATCTTCCTTTTCACTACTGCCGTGGTTACAAACATAATATTAACAGTGTCAACTTCAACATGATGATCCTAGTTGCTAGCAGGAACAAGAATTACACCAAGAAAAAGTCAATAACAAATCCTCTCATTTCAAAGATGAGAGGAGTTAGGAGGCCTGGGCAGGTTCCATGCACCGTGCAGAGCCATTAGCATTCAGTTTACTCCTTACTTGCTTCCAAAGAAGATTTGACATGAACTCTACAACTACTGCTTCGAATCCCGGCACTGACTTTTAAACAAGGGGAGGCAAAAAAAAAAAAAATATTTTCCACACTGTTCAACATCGCATTCAAACAAGGCTTTGGCCTCCCCTTTTAAAAGACACTTGGCATAATGTCTTAATATTTTTCATCTTGAAGTTACGAGCTAAATTATCTTACAATAATTACATGCATATAGACCTCAACTCTTGTTGCGTTGTCCAGCTTAACACCACGCCCATTGCAACTACCTTATCTAATTTGTCTTTTGGAAAATCAATGAATTACACTGTCAGTTAAGTTCAACACCACATGAACTTGCACCACGTGGGTGACCAGATGGTGTAATGGATGACGCCAGATGGGCGGAGGAATAAAGACGTCGGGATGACAACAGCCATGAACCTGGATAGATTTAAAAATAAAAGAAACTGAAGACATTGTTGGGATAAGACAATGTAAGAGGAAAATTGGAAAAATCTACTATCAATTTGTTTACATCATAGAGTTCCTTTTTTGGAGAAAGCTGTTCTTACATTTTGTAGTCTGTTTTCAGTAGGCTGTAATGAACTTCACAGGTGGTGCATTTAACTGAATAATAAGTATATAAGAACAGTGATGAATGCAAGGCGTGATTTTTAGTTTGTTCCATTCCTCTTGGCTGCTGTAACATCACCATCACAATCATCACCATTACCAACAACACTGCCACAATCACCACCACAATTTCTGGCATGCCTGATGCCAGGGCAGGGGACAGGTGTGTGTGGCATCAGCTCGACAGGACAGAAGAATTAAACTGCAGTTTCGGTGTGACTATGAGATGATAAACGTTCCACATCGATCTCGGGGATCGTTAACTCATCCATGACATTATCTGCATACTCAATGGAAGAAGTCTGGGAAAATCGCTTAGCAAGAGAAGACTGCTTTCGGAGAGCCTCGGCCAAGGCGGCGCTGTCACCGTACCGAGTATCTAGACCCTGACGGAAAGCATTAACTACTCGTATCTGGAACCAACAAAAAAACAAGAAAAACAAGGAAGTTACAAACAGTCTCTCTTATATGAGTATCCTTATGGAATAACAAAACATCAACATGCCTGAAATTTTGATTCACACAGAACAATTGTCATTACCCTACCAGCCATGCCAATGTGACCATCCAACATAGAGATCCATGCACTTTATTGCCGGGCCATATAGTGATCAATTAGTTAAAATACTTGTGAAAGTACTGTAATGAAGTATATGGTTCCATATCTCACAATATACACCACAGCAGAATATACAATGCAACTGAAAAATATGGGAGAACGGTGGAAATGCTGCAAACAATTATTTTACAACACAGATTCTTACAGATTTTTTGAGCCCTTGTTACATTACTGACTATATTATAAATTTTAATTAGAATACACATCTTTGACATTTGACTGCCATGCAGGGAACAGTTTCCCCACACGAGTTGTACACTGAATATTAAATTGAAGATTGCTACAATACATTCAGTCTTGTACCATATTTTGGGATATCACTGAAAGAATAGGGCACATTCTGTGCACAGAACACTTGCCCTCTCAGAATTTAATTTTAAATTAATTACTTTCGGTCAAATTTTAATAATGTTGATATATGACTTTCATTAATTGTGAATTGATATAAATTAACTGGAAATTTTCAAAATTAAAAACCATTTACAAGAAATTCAGACTGTTGAAGCAAATAGGACTTTTACTTCGGTATATATTAACTGACAATAATTCTACATTCATAATGTATATAAAAATACTTTTATGTATACAGACCTGGAAAAAAAAACAGTAGCATAAAAACATGAAGTTGGTAAAAGCTCCAAAGTGAGTTATCTTTTTCCTTATTTTAAAATGAGCCCAAGTATTTTCTCCTTACAAATTCATGATTTTATTTATTTATACAATTTTTTCCAATCTATTAATGCAAAGCATAATGAATTTGCTAACGACTGTCCAAAACACAATTAAACCTTCACAACATTTAATTTATATGTTGTGGCTATTATGAATACAAAATGGAGTAAAGAAAATTAATAAACAACAGAAGTGTGTAGCCCTCAGGCTGTTCACTGTTAAGATTTTCTGTATATACGATACAACATGAAAAATTAACTGAGATAAAAATTTAAAATATGTAAAGGTTAAAATGCTGTATGTCCTTGGCCAAACAAAAGTGTAGATATTCAATGGAAATCCTTTAAGAACCAGTAAGAACACAACTATCATGTACTGCACTGATCACTATGTAATATTTTGCACCTTGATCTTGTTATCTATATGAACTCTCTCTCCCAATCTCAAGTGTTGTAAAATGAGATAAAATTTATTTAACTTTCAATAGGAGTTAACACTGAATGCTCTATAAATATATTTTGTTCAAGAAGAGTGCACCAACCTAACCTAAATCAGAGCTCATCATTCACCTTTTGTTCTTAATATAGTAACTATTGGCACAGAAGAGAAACAAAATTAAACATTATAAGGGACTTGAAGTTCTCATATCAGTGAAGATGTTCATGACAGTTTTTGGGTTGTAATGCCATGCAGACTTGTAAGTGAGTACCAAGGTTTGGACCTTGTCCATTGTCTTGATTATAAAAATAAGCTCATGCTAACTCAATAACAATCCCAATAGATGGGGTTTATATCCTCTTACCCTCCTTTTTTAACTGAAGGCAGAAAACAGAATCTTCTAAAATGCTATATTTTTGTTATTTAGATGATGGAAAAGTCCAAAAATAACAATTGTACAATCATATTATAATGTACCATCATCAGAAACCTTCAAACTTCAAAAACACATGATGAAGTTAATGTCCATGAAATTTTTATTCCATCTGGTTTTATATTTTTTAAAATATTATGTGCCACATTATCACATAATTTTTTTAATTCTCATGTTGAATCTCACTAGTAAGATTTATAAATAGATTAACAATACATGCTAAACAGAAACAAACTGCACATGTACACAAATTACTTGACAACACTTTGTTACAAAACACATTTATTCTGGATACAGCATTGTAAGTTCCATTTCAATTCACATTTACACTTGTACACTTCATGCACACATGGCAGACATGCACATCAACATTCTGCAACATATCCTGTGACTATTACAAGAATGAAACACATGCAGTTAAAGTCTGGTCTTAGCCATTCTATAAAGTCTATTTGCATATCAGCAATATATTTTGTCACTTCCATATACACTCCCACAGAACATAACTGTATCACCAAGATCCACAAAAAACAATTTTCCATCAACCAATAAGTATTCTTCAAAAAAGTAAACACAGCAAACATAAAGTAACAATGACTAATATAAAATTTTCTATACTATTTCAATTTCTCGTTAGTAGAACAATCTCCAACACTTAATGGGCACATACATTTTTAAACGTAAAAAAGTATATAAAAAGAGCTGACTCATATAATGCATATTTATATTACTATCGTAGAATGGTTCTGAATTTAATAAATAAATACTCAAAAATATGCTTTTACATAAAAGTTGACATATACCACCCACTTTTAAACCCACATAAAGCTGTTCACACTTCTAAGTTCCTAATAAATGTGGACTAGCTACAAGAGAGTCTAAACAATATATTTTGCACCATTAACTGTGTCTTGATGCACCAGGTCATAAATGAATTTATGTGGAGTGGAGACAGTAACATTAATATACTACAGAGGTGAACAGTTTAATGTTTCCACTTGGAACTGACACATGAAACTGACCACTCATCCCCACATTTACTGAACAGAATATGTAAGCCCCATAACCATCTTGGATTCATCAAAAGGTCCATGCATCGTAGGATTTGAGGTTTTCACGGCGATCCCTGATGATGGAGGCAGCAAGGACCTCTAAAACGTTGGTAAAGATCTACCAGACTACATGGCGCAACAACCCAGAAGACAGCCATCTTCAGATCCCAGGAACGTTGACACCTGACCACGCAATTTTTAGCCAGTCACTTAACTGAGCAATGACAGCTTTCATGATTATGTATTATTACCCTAAATCTTGTTCATTTTTCAATATTTTGATCCATATGCTGCTAACATACACATGCAAAACCATCAATTTGAAAAACTTTAAAATATTACAACATAAGTTATGTAACAATTCACTTATACAAAGAGCACATTGTGAACTAAGAATTTCCATAAAATGGCTGTCATACAGATCATTGCCACGTTCTTTGAATATGATTTTGTGCAATAGAGGCTGTTGTTTATATAGCTCTCAGAATAGTACAAAATTTTGTTAATATACCTCTGTAATGAAACAAAAATTGTAAGTGCACTGCTTAGAATTATAGATCAAATCATTTTCATGAAGTAAGCAAAGTCTTATAAATAAGATTTTAGGTTATGATGGTGGCAAATATGGAGATGGCCGTCTTCTGAATTGTTGCGAGTAGTCTGGCAGAAGCTTACCGGCACTTCAGATGTGCTTTCTACTCCAAAACAAGGATTCACTGCCCAAATGTTAAAGGCGCTAAGCATCTCTGAAACTCCGGTAAACTTCTACTAGACTTTTTGGTGCATCAATCAAGAAGACAGCCATCTTCAACCAACCACACTTTCCTTTTGACCTGTAAACCACAGAAGCTCTTAGAAATTTGTTTTGCTTACTATATTTACCATTTTTCTTCACACAATATTATTCTGTCTGAATGTATGTACATAAGAAATCTTAGCACATATTTCTCTTCTTTAATTTCATGGCTGTAATAAAAGAAGGTGTTGTTGCTGCACATAACATAATGTTCTTCACATATGACAAAACTGACCCTAAAATCTTGCAATAAATGCGAGCCATCAGAAATATACATTACTATCTTAATAATACTAAAAAATGGATTTATAAAGCAAAACATTCAAATGGTATCTGGTCACATAATTTTTGTAGTTTTCTTGTGAATATTGCTGTATTTTTATGAAAGTGATAGGGGTCACAGAATATCCTATGTGCTCCTTTCATTTCAGGGCACATGCCTAAAAATATGATAAATAAAGTCAAACTGTGCTTTTGACAAGTGTACAGAAGTGTTGGTTGAAAGGTACATGATTTGGTGTTAATCCCTTACTAGGCAAACAGTATTTTCATAACTGTAAAATTTTATTCACATTTGTTTTCCAAGACAAGCTTTTCGATATGCCTAATTTATCTGAAATGACGCCCCTCACTCTCTCAAAAGAAGGGAAAAAAGCTGATGTATGTATTAAAAATGTTAAACTCTTTACACATCACCACATATTTAATTCAATTAATTTAATAGCAGTTGTCTTAATTATTAACCCTCTGAAGGCAAAGCTCGTCTGAATAACATTTAAGAATTCAGTCCATACCTCAAAGAAAACACAACATTTCATCATTACAAAGATCAACTGCTTAATGCTGTTTAAGTAAATAATCCTTTTTTATGATGGAAATCATGAAAAATCCAAAATGTACGTTACTCACCATTATAACAGCTAGCTGCATATATGGCTACCACTCCGCATTAAAGGGTTAATATTCCATTCAAAGAAAACTATGAATTAAAGAAATTACAAATTCCCAATATTACTAGGAGAATAAAATTCCAGAACTATCTCGTACCCTGTACATTTGCTGTAAGTTTTGACAGTTCAATTTCTCTACCTTCCAATGCCACATTATCACTTTTATCATTGCTCTGTAAACCTAGCTGTATCATCTTTTAAAGTTTCTGCAAAAAAATTACAGACATGATGCTGTACCTGTTCATCATGTTGAAACTTCCTGCCTCCTATTCATTCCTTCAGTGGGCCAAAATGTTAGGATCTATGCATGGAGTTCATGAGGGCTGTTGAAGCACTTCATACCGAACTTCCTCAAGAGCTTTCATTTATTTTTGGATATATGCAGCCATGTATTATCTTCCTGAATAACAAGTGCCCTACACAGTAAAATTTATTTCTTATTTTGAACATGTTCTTGTACACATTATATTAAAAGACATAAACCATGGTTCACCATTCCAAGATCATCTCTTTAAAACATTTGCTGTAGGCAAATTTATCTGTTTCTATTTCTGTGATGTTCTCTTACATTATGGGATGTAATGGTGTACACAAATCTCAGAAAATGTTCTTATCCCTTCATTAAAACCACTTTTCTCTTCCCATTAGCACTATAGATGCACATAATGTGGCTTTCTGGCACTTATTCAGCATTTTTTTAGAAAAAAACTGATGATCATGAATGTTTATTTCCATAGATCAATTAGGTCTTCTAAACTGGTCAGCATTTCACATGTCTGTCAGCCTATGATACAGGGTTCATCACAATGAATTATTTTACCAGTAATAGCTCAGCAGTTCTGCCATCATCAGGAACAGACTTCTGACATTTCCAAAACAAACAAATCCTTCTAACATCCTGGATTACGTTACAGGATGTGGACGGAATACTGCACACAGCCATTGATGAAAACCCTTTCGGCAATGAAAAACTTTATGAACCAGTGCTTTCCCACTGCATATCTGTTTTCTTCAAATATTAACATTAAATCTTCTATTGCTGATATCAGATACATATAATATATAGATGGCTGTTTTCTGGGTTGTTGCGCCATGCAGTCTGGTAGAAGTGTACTGACGTTCCAGAGGTCCTTGCTGCCTCCATTATCAGGGTGATCAAAGTACACAGTGCAACAATCCAGAAGACAGCCATCTTCAAACTCACTGCCGTGAAAACCTCAAAACCTAAACATATAGTACATACTTGGTAAACTCTCGTTTAATACAAAGGGGGGAAAAAATCTTTGAAAATTGTAAACTTCTGATAAAAATAACTTATTACTAAATGTCAGTGCAGTAATTATGTATTTTTCGTATTAACTTCAAAGTGCAAATATCAGCATCTCATTTATATCAACATTCTAAATACCAAGTGAGATTTTAGGTTCTCATGGTGATGAGAATGTGGATAGCTGTCTTCTAGAACATAGCATGTTATAGTCTGGTAGATATTAATTTATGGTTCAGAGAAGTTTACTGCCTCCATCATCAGGGTGATAAATAAACCATGTGTGGAAAGGCTATGTTAGATACATGAGAAGGATGGACAAGGCAGAACTCTGGCCTTTCTGTGCACACATATTATTTGTCACCCTGATGAAGGAGGCAATAAGTTCTTCTGAAACATAGACCAATTATCTATCACTATGCAGCACTACATCTCAGATGACAGCCATCTTCTACACATCACTTTTGTGCTTTGATTATCTGCATATATACAGTGCAATGTGCACGCACGATTCCATATGAAATTAATATAATGAATCTTTAAGAAATCCATACGCCACATTTTAGATATTTTAAAATCTCTTCACAAATATCTTAATACACTATACATTTTAATAGGTATGCACGAGACATTCACTAAATTTTCCACATTTTAGATATTTTAAAATTGCTTCACAAATGTCTTAATACACTATACATTTTAACAGGTATGCACGAGACATTCACTAAATTTCATACAATCAAACATTGTTTCATACATACATAAATACATGCTTTCATGGCTTCCAACCATAACTTTGTATACTTTTCTCTACATTTATGAAATCAATTTACTACCTGATAGCCAGTATTTGGCACGCATCGATTCAGTCAAGTAAAATATTATTAGCTAAGCACCTCAAAAACAAAATCATGTGAAAAAAGTAACAAATAATTTTCTTATTAAATGATAAACCTTCAATGTAATCAGTGTGTATTTATGGTCGTTTGAAACAATATTAAAATTTATTAATTTCAGTTAGCACTGATGATATCAACTTTCATACAAATCTGTTAATCTAGAGGACTAAATTAAATGCAGAGGCAACTGGAAATGTGCAACTTCGGTTTTCGGAGATAAGATGCATTGACGTGGCCTATCTCAAAAACTGATGTTACACACTGAACTCTGGCTGTGAAAACTTATGGACAAAAATGGACACATCTAATATATGCTTCTAGATTACTGTTAAATTTGTCCAGAAAATATGTGAACAATGTATGAAATTTATGTCTTTACAGGCTCAACTTTTAAAGATTTTTATAGATAGTATTCTTCATTTCTGTCATATCTACACAAGCAGACATACATGCATAAGCGACGAGGATGGAAATTAAATATAAAACAATGTCTGTATAAAGTACTCACTATGCTGCTCAGTAGAAACTCATAAAGCAAATTTTGCAAATAACATTTCCTATGAAAATAAATTAATATGCACGTCAAGTCCAGTTCCAAATTAAAATGATCCCAAATTTGAGGAATGAACAAAATAATTGGTTAACACGAGACTGACAACAATGCACTGGTAGCATGATTTGTGCAAAACAACAGAAACTAAACAAAGACAAAATCACAGAATTTTAAATTAATAGTACGAACAAAACTACCAAGAGTATGTACAAAAGCACGTGTAAATTTAAGATGAAATACTAAACCAGAACAAATATGGGAAAGGTTCAAAATGGTAATCTACTTACTGTTTCCCTTAATATCTTGAACAGGCAGAGAATGGAAGAATGGACAGAATTAATAATATTCACATTCATTATGGCATGTCACACTTAAAAGACAATGTAAGTAAGAAAACTGATGTCACACAATGTTAGGAAGATGATTTATCTTACTACGTGGTAAACGACTTCAAACTGATCAGCTTTTAGGTAAAACACAATCTACATACTTGTGCAGGTTTCACTGTAAAGCTATATTAAATTCATTTCAAGGCTGTCAAATGTCCATAGAACCTAATATAAATAATACAAATTTCTAGTTGCTGTTAATAATAATTAGAAGTAAACAATTTGGTAACAGACAGGCTGATTAAGCAATCCATAATTCAGATCCAGAGGCAATAAAAAATATCAATATAGGATGTATTCTTACTTATCTATGAACAAATAAAATCGATCTCTACAAACAATAATACCTGTCAGGGTGTTTAGTTATTGTTAAATGTTGATTGTGATAATAATGCTAAAACAGCTCATAAACAAAGAGAGAGACAGAAAACTGGCTGGACAAAATTTAAATTATGCAATGCACAACAATCTATTAGTTTCATCATGTAAAATGAGTTTGGATAGCAGGTTCAATACATTTTCGAAAATAAAACAATTTTTCTTGCTTCTAAGTCACTCTGTACTTCCATAACCTTACGCTCTAATGGTTCAAAAGTTCAACGCAGAGCGATGGCAGTATGCTTGAACACAAAAATTTATACTCTTCAATTTTTCTTTACGTTTTGTTTCCAGTCCATATGCACAACTGTATTTATCACTAAAGCACACAAAAGTTTAGTCTTTATCTGACACTTGTAGGCAACAATGAAAAATTTATATTTCCAACTGATTCAAATTGGAGGGTTTATAATGAGAAAATAAACATATGTTTTTGACACCTGTTTGTTACATTCACACTATTTCAGCTAATTAAATGTGCTATTTTATTTACAGGCTCATATATTTATGCAAACTCTTGCTTTGTTTTAAATACCTTCATTCTAACAATAATATAATTATAGATTATTTTAAGAAATTTGCTGCAAGTGTTAGCATTCATATTTAAGAATGTAGGATTTGGGGTTTCCACAGTGGCGAGTCTCAAGACTGCTGTCTTCTAGGTTGTTGCACCGTGTAGTCTGGTAGATGTCCACCAAAGTTGCAGAGGTCCTTGCTGCATCCATCATCAGGGCGATGATGGAGGTAGAAAGGACCTCTGAAACATCAGTAAACTTCTACCATATTACATGGTGCAACAACCCAGAAGACAGCCATCTTAATATTTAAGAACATTCTGACACCAACAAACAACTCTTTAATCTCTAAGTTACCACTACTAGGAGCACAGGAAAACACGAGGCCCATCTTTCTGTTGTACCTGCTTCTAGTCAGGGAGAAAATGATTGGTGGGAAACATTTTGAAATATACATCTGATTAGAAACACAAGGAGGCAGTGATTTTCAAAAACCTACCAGCTGCTTTGTCAAGCATAATTTGACTTACACACATCACAAAAACACAAAATAAATTACTAATGCCACAATACAGTTACATGCATTCTTTTACCCCTACTACTGTGCATGTCATAATAATATATATCTGTAAAACACTTACAGGGTTCTCTGTAGCATAAGCTTTCATGGAAACACTGACCAGTACAATAAAATCTAAAAATATGATGCAGCATATAAACCTATAATTCACGATGTTTACAGAAGTAATCACTCACTAAATGTGCTGAAACTCAGTCATGCATACTAAAAAATACAAGACAATCTCTTCAGTTAAAAAGTGATCATACAAACAATGTTCTGATTAAACTTGGAATATATAATCACATTACAAGAAATGGTCCATATGGACTACAATTTTAAATGTCACGAAGCTTATTGATATCTGACGAAATACTTCCGGTATGGGAGACCACGTATGCAAGCAAATGCACAGAACTTATCAACAGAGCAAATAATATTTTAGTATGCAGACGAAATTATTCACGACTTCAACATTCCTCAACAAGAACCATATTTACCATGTATGTACAGTATTTTTTATATAATATTAATGGCTATTTATATTCTTGGCACCTAGCCCAATTTCCTCCAAGATCACATATGTGCACGCTTCCACTTAAAGATTAAAGTTCTGTTTTAGCTACATCTGTGCCAATAAAAAAATATCCTCTTCTGGAGACTGGAAAACACATTCTACATACAAAGCTTGCAAATTCCACACATAAAAACTAGATACATTAACTTCATCTAGGCGACATGATAAGTTGAGAACTTTGTTCTACAAATAAATAAGGATCCAAGTGTTACAAATTTTTGACCTTAAGAAGTCTGTTCCTGGATTTATTTCGGGCACTTTTATGTGTTCCATTTAAAACACAACCACAACTACAGCAGTATCTATGCTTTGGTGACATCACAACAACAGGAAAAGTTATTTTTTAGTTTTTGTCAGGAAGAAAATACATAACAGCATTACAGTAGCTGCTGAAAATGTCCACCGCCATCTCAAAAAGAAGCAATCACCCCTTATCAGTGTGTCTGGGTCAATGTTGGCAAGTTTCTTCAGAATCATGTTTCCGCTCTTCTGAGCTTTGCGAGTTATTCAAACAGAATTTCTTCGACAGATACATACACAATGTTTGTATCAGCACAAAATGGTAAGCAAGCAGGGTGACCTTGAACTGAGGGTCACAAAAGCGGGTGGGAGAGACCATTACATGGGGGTGGACCTTTCCAATTTCATTTTTGTACTGCAGTACACGACTGTTGTTGAATTGTATTTAAAAATGGCACATTCTGTATAATCTGCAACACTAAAGGCAATATAAGAAAAACTCTGTGGTCCTCAAAGCTTTTCATGAAATTCATACAACTACTAAAATATTTTCCAATGTGAAAAACAATTTCCTAACCCATCTTTACATCAAGTGTAATGAAAATGTCAAATATTTTTTAGCACTTTAAGAATGAGAATGGACAAACCTAATATATGGCTTGCACACCAATTTTCATACCGTATCTTTGGAATAAAACACATAACCTATGTACATGATATGGTATCATTTTCCACTCTAAAGAAATAGGGATTTCATTGCCTATATTAGTACAGTCTGCTGGTAGTTTGGAAAATTCTCACATAGCTCAAGTACACAACAGATGGCAATGCGATGTAAGACACTCCACAGTAAATTATTAAAGAACTACTATACAATAAAACAATTGAAGGTGGATGCAACATGCGGTACACAGATACTTGGAGCAATGTTTTCATCCTTAATGTCTTACATTCTTATTTTACAGATCGTGATATGAGACAATTTTTCCTGCTGTGTATGTGCCCACTACGTGTTCCTAATAACCCTATTTCCAGACAAAATTACACTTTTACTGTTTCTATACAAATAATTTAACTACCAAAGGAGTTTACATTTACTACAATTAAAATATTACAAAAGTTGTAGAGGCACGTTGAAGTAAATTTATAACAATAAGCTTACTGATCTTTACACATATTTATCACCACAAACCTTCCCTCTAGAAACTTTCTGCAAAGGCCCAGTATGCTTCAGGCAAGAAGCTGAGTGAGTCCTCAAGCCATTCTGGACCTGATTATGAAAATAAATAACAAACCTCCCACTCGATTTTGTGGATGAGTAATTAGTACTCTTTCTTCATAACCAGGAGGTACCAGGTACAAATCTCAGACTAGAGACTGGTTATCCTGACATATTTTCTTGTTTTCATCAGTTCCTGCAGGAAAATGCTAGGACAATACCTTAAATTAGACCATGACTATGTCCTTCCACATACTTTCCAATCCATCATTCAGTGCTACGAATTTTGAACTTTTGACATCATTATAAAATAAACTACAAATAAATAAATAAAAATTCCCATCAGAAATTGATTGCCTATCATCTTGTTAATGCCCAGACACTTTACTAACCAAGCTACAGAAGAGAAATGTTTTAAAGTGTGGCTGAATGATTAAAGTATCATAAAGTTAATGGAATGGTCCCCAGACCTGCGGAAAACACAATGACGGTAGCAAAGGCACTTTGAAAATATTTGCTCGTTTTCAATGACCTGAAATATGTCTGACCTAATAATGCAGCAAGGAGTCCTGTATGAAAGATCAACTTACAAAACAAAAAATATGGAACATGTTAATATATTATCAAAATACAGCAAACAAATAAACCAACCAACCAACATTGTATGAAATCATTAACACAACCTGCCGTACCTTTCACTTCCCTGTGTTGTGCATTCACTCAATTTTAATGCTCTTTTAGCATTTAAATATAGCAATAATATTATATCAAAATATGCATATGCCTCATTCATATGTAACTTCATTTAATGGGAATGGGGATTTAAACGTGGCAGCCAGCTAGACTTATCACATCAAATAATGGTTAACGAATAGTTTAACTAGAGTAATAAAAATGCTGAAGGTCTGTTAATAATGCACCAATGTCAAAGTAAATTTTCAATACCTGCACCCAAACCTTCCATTTTAAATTTCTCCACATTGTGTGCACATGAACATCTGTGTTTGTATGTACAAGAGCAAATTTAATCAATATTTGAAATATCGGAATATTTTTGTTATATAACTGGCAACACTTGTCACTTGTATATATGCAGAAATTTCCATATTGATTAAACTACTCCAACCAGTTCACAAGTAGCAAGTGTGCTTCAATTTACTCAATAAATAGAGTTACTTAATAGTTATGGTAAAAGAAATTAAAAGAAAAATGTTCCATATAATTTCACAAGCAGCAAATTTAATTTTGAAGCAAACTGGTTACAAAACGAAAGATAAAAATTAATATAGTTCTTGAATTCAGGAACCATCCTTAATAAATTTTTGTTTATAAGTTATCAAATAAAAAATAAAACAGAATTGCAGCCTTCAGCTTTTATATACTGACAAAAGTACACACTGATATTTACCTTCCATTATACAGGTAGAACTCAAAATAAGCTTTGCATAAGATGCGAGATCTCTCACTTTTTCATACATTTCCCTCTGTATTTATGTAGCACAACGCCCGCCAAGAAACCAACAAAATATGCAACTGATGAGAGGTCCATCTGGTAGCTTGTAAGATTTGAGTCTCTTCTAGACAACAGATTTTCACCACGCTATCATCATGCACGTAACGGCTCCGTTATAAAGACAGATAATTTAAACAAAACAGTGTTCAAAGAGCTCTGGACATGTATTTTCTTATTATTATTCTGCATCTTTTGAAACACAACTTTTAAGGCAAATTAATTACGACAAACCATTTTGTAATATTACTTAATACTCACACCACCAACCCTGATTAAGTGCATGTTTGGCATCTTACATCATGAGCCATTCAATTATCATGTATTTAAATTTTAACTGACATCAGAAACACTGCAGTCACTGATATAAATGATGGAGTACCAGCTGAAGTATAATATCTACATCACCCAGTACCAGACATTAAGAAAATATATGTGTTTTATGCTATGGGCCAAGATGATACAGTGGTCATTAATCATATAAATGTAATTGTTTAACATCTTAGTTACAAAACAAAAAAATTCATACCACAGCACATCAATAACACCAGTCATACATAGATAGAACAATTACTACGATATTTATTAAATAAAATCTCAGTGAAACATGGTAAAGATGTGTTAAAAAATTTTAAATCAAGAATCCTTTTATCAAGAGTTAACCAAAACGTTCTTCATTTCTCAAACTGCAATTCATTTAAAATATTGCAGTGTATCAGTAACATTTTGAACAAATAAACAGAAACTTTATGCCCATCTGAAAATATTTTGTACTGAAATTCTGAATAGTACAACACAATTTTAAGGTAAGAAACTAACCACGAGCTTTAATTGTGGTAATGCTAGCCAGGTAACATTTTTAAAGTTGTCATATTATCACAGTTTTCTTCTTATAAAATGGATAAAAATAATATGAAATTAATATGTAACTGAATTACTATCATTTTAAAAATATTAAAATGTTTACCAAATAAATATAATCACAAAAGCCAAGCTTAGCTGCTTCAATATATTACATTCTTTATTTGTAAGAGATGTACAAAGTCAACAGTAACTTCATAAAATTCCTTGGCCTTCGCACAATATTATCAAGTTAAAGCTCTAATTCAATCCTGATGTAAAATCTGGCTAAATTACCGAAACCATCCAAGGTTAATTGCATATGAGACTTTAAAAGCTGGGAAGAATGTAACTTATTTCTGGTCTCTGGTGGTGCATCTTCATTATATCACACTACACTTGGGCTCAGTCACTGTAAAGTTCCTCGTCTATCAGATCACGTGTCAGTACTTCATGAATGCTACTTACAATCACGGCTTCCGTTATACTGACATATAATGTTATTAAGAATATTAATTTGTAGCCAACCATTATATAAAGAACGTGTTCTTTGTAAGTGAGCACATTCTATAAAACTGCTGCAAATGGTAAACTATATTAATTGAGCAACAGAATAAGCATGTATATAATTTATTTTCAACAAAAGTAAACAAGACAGAATTTTATATGAAATCAATTAATGTGAAAATAACAAAAAAAATAAAGACTACATTAAGAAGTATTGTCTTATTAAACTTCCAGCTACAGCTGAAGATCCATACATGCATTTCACCATCTCCCTACGCCTTAATCGAAGCAAACAGTCAAATTATGGACTAGGAGATTAAATAAACTTCAAGAAAACAAGAGAAAAATTCATAATATTTTCAATGGTGACCAGATGGTTACACAGTGAATATATTCCCATTGGGAAAAGTGTAAATATAAAAAATATATATACTTGTCTTCTGAACTTGCACCCTGCTACTGCAGACAAATCTTAACTTCAGTTTCGCAAAACAATAAATGACAGTGCAAAAAGACTCACTGTATGATATCCAGACATATTTTTAAGCCTTTTATAGTATTTACAGCTGAAACAAACATATGAGCTTTAAAAATTCCTCATCAGAAATTATGGGTATAATATTACTATTGGATTATTTAAAAGGGCATAAAGATGCAAAATATTATTTGTACTATTCTATATATATATGAAAAATATAATAAAATGAAATATTTTCTTGCAAATGTGTTTATATGGGAAAACTACCAGATTATGAAAATTCAAACAAAATAAACCTGCCCGAAGCCAATCAATCTACTTAATACGTCGCAACTAGGGTTTCTCTACCAGTTGAATAAAACCAGCAAAAACTGGTACACTGGACAAATTTTCAAATTTGTTTCAGGTGTTTTTTCAAACTGTTTAGAACTAGAACTACGAAGTCTTCATGGCTCTTGCACGTCAGCAGATGTTACATGAGCTCATGTGACACTGCCACTATCTTGTGACAGAAGTTGTTAGTT
>NW_019060933.1:44213-59214 GCF_000696155.1 Zootermopsis nevadensis
ACCAGATTATGAAAATTCAAACAAAATAAACCTGCCCGAAGCCAATCAATCTACTTAATATGTCGCAACTAGGGTTTCTCTACCAGTTGAATAAAACCAGCAAAAACTGGTACACTGGACAAATTTTCAAATTTGTTTCAGGTGTTTTTTCAAACTGTTTAGAACTAGAACTACGAAGTCTTCATGGCTCTTGCACGTCAGCAGATGTTACATGAGCTCATGTGACACTGCCACTATCTTGTGACAGAAGTTGTTAGTTATTTACTTGATATCAGCTGATATCTGATCACATGCCATTACACAATGTATTTTATATTACATATATGTAGTGTTGATCATAATAAAACAATAACTAGGTTTGTCATAAAGGTAATTAAGAGTTCTTATACTTTCAGAAGAACCCTATGTTTTTCAATGTCTCTCATACATTTCCTTATTTTACTGAAAATGAAATAATGATTTCAATATAGTGGTAATCTACAAACTGTGCCACATTCAAATTCCATCAAATACTGCCTGATTAACTATTGAAACAAGCGGTTGTTGAGGACCTTTGCAAAATGAGAACATTATCTGCCATCTGCACAAAGAACTCTCAGTGACAATAATTCCCAGTCCCAGCCAGAAGCAGTACGGCTGATTCACTAAGAGTTTATGGTAATAACTTCAGCAATGGTGGATGTTACGGAACTGAAAGAAGATAAAAACTCTAAAATGCTATAGTTGGACTTCAATTTATCTGATACAGCTGACAAATTTAAAAAAACAAAAAACTACAGCTCTTTCCTCTATAACACACTGCAAACAGTGAAACGAACACCTACTGGAAGTGAATATGTATTTTCCATTGCCGAGAATTTCATTACAAGAATTCAATGTCACCTGAATGATGATTCAGTTTTTCCAAATCTTATTTTTAAAACAAACAAAATATATTAATTTCAGACACACTGTGCTTGCTTGTGTTTTATACAGAATAACATTTATTTTTCGAACATTCTAAAACTATGTTACAAAATTAGTTACAAAAATTTAACAATCACCACTAAAAAATATCAACCGGTTTTTACTGGTTACTTCAATATTTTTATAATAGATAACTGGTTGAACAAAAATTCTGTCCTAGAGAAACCCTAGTCTCAACCCGAAATAAACTGTCCACATAAATATCTGGGTCCTACCTGAACATAATTAGGCTCGGCATCCTATTAATGACGTTCAAACTTACCACCACTCAACTATTAAGCATGTAAAACATCCAGTCTTCAAACTGGTGATAGAGTATTTTAATGTTTCTTCAACTTACATCGGATGATTGCGCCACTGAATATCTCCAGGGTACTGGATTACAGATCTCAATTTGTTTCTCAATTTCTAGCAATTGTAAAAGAATTTCTTTGAAACTTAACAGAATTTTTACACATTTTTTTTTTTTACATAAAGTGACCCATTACAGCTAAGCACCATTTGTGTTGCGTATCAACAGCTACCAAAAACAAGTTTCTTCATGCATTGTTCTTTGCAAGTAGCGTTAATAAATTACCTATTTCCAGAATATACATATCTTACACTTCGTTACAAGTACTTCTCAGACTCGCTCACAATACTTATAATTCTTAATTGATGACATGAATCACTCCTTTGTGAGCACAAAATTATTATTATTATTTATTGTTAATACTACGATTACTACTACTGCTGCTGCTACTACTACTACTACTACTACTACTACTACTATGATCGCTACTATCACTACCACCACCACTACTGCCGCTATTACTAATATTATTATACTATTAACCACCTTTAAATAATACTTTTCCACATGCCATAAACACTGAGTATGTTTCACTGTTGTATGATACATAAGAAAATGGGCAAAAAAATTGTTTTTTCTTAAAATGCTTTAACCAGTACATATTAATTAAATGCCCATTCGAAGGAAAGTTTGTAATACTACAGCACAATTGCACACGCACACATACTGTTAATATCTATGAGATTAAGATATAACTATTATTTACAACTAATAGGCAAGTGCTGTTCAATCCAATCTTCAGAAGAACACACAACGCAATGGTTTTACTCCTTTACTTCCAAGTTATCATGAGTCATTGACGTAATGGAGCTACGGCCATTAATAATTATATTGCGTACTGTATTTCTACAGTATCTGTTGGATGGTCACTGCAGCTGGTGGTAAATACATTGATTATATGACAGGCAGCTGTATAGTACTGGCAGTGAATGACAATAAGCAAATGATACACAGAACAAAACATTATTTTCTTTAGTTCCTTGACAAAATATCAAACAAAAGAAATAAGACAATAAATGCAGAAGTGAACAAAATACATGAAGTGGGACTTGGTCACACCACAACCTGTTTACCAAATTTTAACTTTCCTTTATATTATAAATGGAATACATTTATCAAATATAAAATTGAAATGGCCACCACCAAACTGGGGGAGGGGGGGGGGTAAAAAGAAACATAATTGCGTGCAGTTAGGAGTTTCTCATCTTAAATCCTGGATATAGCATTAGAAATTTACCAAAAACGTTGATCAAGCACATCCACACGCCGCTGGAACGTAGAATTGAGCCAAGAAATGGAACTGAAAAAGTATGAGTCACCATGCCAACACTAACAGATTAAACTGTCTGACTCATGCCACAAACACCAACTCAAAAGACGGATGTGTTGCCTTGCCGCCCATCAAAAATCACACCCATGTTGCAAACTGCAAGCCAATCCTCTGTGCAATATGAAGCCTTAAAAAGTGGCTACTTCTTAAAAAAAAACTTTACATTCAGAGGCAAAAAAATCCACCCCCCCAAAAGAAAAATTAAGCAGAGGGTTCATGAGCCTGGCCCTCAAGTCAATCAAATCACCACTTGAGTTCAAGCTTTAAAAAATTAAAACACGTTATAAATCAAAAGTGATAGAAAAAATTTGTGAAACTAGTAAAGCAACCATGGGTTAAAGCAGCACTGCACACCTCTCTTTGAAGGTCATATAAAAATGAAAACTTCTAAGTTGAACAGACAGTACGATACGAGCACTCGCCGACAAGATGGAACCTTCGTCAAAGCACGCACCTTGGTCTGCCCAGCCAGAATTTCACTCTCGCTTGTAACAGTGGAACTCCTTCTGGGTCGTTCAAAAACCATGCAGTTATTCTTGAGTCAAGTCGGACTGATCATTTTAATGAGAGCGCTGGCGTACCTCAATAGGCACTTGCTCGCTTGTTTAATTTCCACATGCAGCATGGGATGGGGGTACCTGCAACATTGCTGATTAGGAACAGGAAAGAGGTGGTAAAGGGTCTGAGAGGATGGGGCGAACCTGGAGGAGGGAACAACAAGATATAAGAGTCAAGTAGGGGAGTGCACAAGTAGGGAAATTCGCTAGTAGAATGTTACAACTGCAAAGCAAGCATTAGCAAGACCAACTGAAGTGGTAGCAAGATATGATACAAGTGGTGCATATGTTGACCATGAGAAACCATGCACTAAGGCTAACCACCTACCTGGAGTTTTCAAAATATCCTATTTGAAGAACAGTTACAAATACTACAAAATGGAATGGAAAACATGGATGAGTAGTAATATAAAAAACAGAATTTCATATCACTACTAACTACATGTCAATAATCTACAGGGCTACACATACACACAATAAGACACCAAAAGCATTTCACCACATGGTGTTACAGATCCCTGGTGAAGCCCATAGGATGACCAACCCAATCTAAAATGACCAATCAACCAACCAATCAGTTGCAGACCAACAGATTTTTAATAGAGTACAGGTTCAAAAAAAAAAAGAAGAAAGAGGACTGGCATCCATTCAGTGCAGGTGCACATGGCTGCAGAGGTGGCGTAACATGCTCTGTTGAGGCATTGGATATATCTCACCTGCTGCCAACTAAAAAGTGCAGGGCGAAAGGTTGCAAGTAACAGAGAAAGAGAAACAGAGACAGAGACAGAGACAGAATCTCAAACAAAGGATTAAAATTAAGTTTCATGCTAGTGGCGTGGACTGAACCTGTCATCGTGTGGGCTCCACTAGGTATCTAAAGTAACACGAGCGATCAATCGAGCGGACAAGAATGAAAGTAGGAAAGCGGCTTACAGCTTGGTCAGTGGAGCTCTTGCTGTAGGGGACCGGAATCAAACGTTCTTGCAACTCACCACCTATCACCTTCAAGAGTAAAGGGTAACAATGGTCATAAAACAATAGCAAGTGTTTTGAACCGAAAAATGGGGTCAGGTAAGAAGGGTGAAAGGTCAAGTGCTCGATAGATGTAAGTCTACAGCAAACTGTCGAGCAAGGTGGGACGCAAACAGTGCTAAAACCTTCAACAAGAGAGAACCCATGCCAAGCAGTGAAATAACTGCATCTCATTGCATCGTGTGCCACAGCCTGCTCGACCTGACTCTTATTGCTTTGAGCACATCGACCGAGCACGGGAGAGCATAGATGACAACTCAATGCTTAATCCCTAGAACTGAATGTATATAATTTAGTTGCTGGAACTGAGAAAAGAGGCATTAAAACAAAGATGATGAAACAAGTGATTTTTTCTTCAACAAACACTTTGTAGCTACAGAGAAAAAGTGAGAACAAAAAAATTTATGTATGTACAGACACAAATGGTACGGTATCATCGTGAAAGGTGGAAGGAAGAAATGTATGTGTACGTTACAGAGACTACGCACATATATACGTACTGCTGGGCACTATGAGATGCAAGGTAGAAAAGGAAAAGTTTGGCAAGCTCTCACAGTTGACATCCATTCACAATACAACACTCATCTAAGTGAAGAAAACATGGGGAGGGCAATGAGGGGGCGGGCGGTCGGTCAGTCGATCTTGTTGCGGCACACCCATCCCATCCCCAAACCCAAAAGTTTTCCCCCAAGCTACCGTCCCGGTTCCACCCCTTCCTTCCCTTACTCTCCACTTCATGGCCCAGCAAGTCACTTCTGTCTACAAGTCTTTAGCCCAAATTTTGACTATGAGAATTGGGTGGGTGGGCAGGCAAGCCACAAGGCAGGCAGCTATTCTACAGACATGCAGTGCCATGTGCTACACTCTCCCCTTGTATGTGAGGGAACCAGCATCATCGCATCACCACAAACCTGATCAGCCTGCCGCTATCCGGTCGATCGTGGGGGATTCTACAAGCAACATGGAGGGACTGTGATGGTGAATGCAGGTGCACGGTGAGAGACCACACGCAACAACACTAAGGAAACGAAATGAAAAACAATGTATCCGATCAAGCACCTACGTTTCTGAAAATGAACGAAACTAGATGCTAGTCTCGTGTACCAGCTTGGGCAAGTCTGGAACCCCAGGAGGGGCTGGGGTTGGACCGCCTGAAGAATTCAATGTTTGTGGTGATAGATTCTGCAGACGGGCAGGGCTCAGTGGCTGATAGGGAGATATTCGCTGTGTGTGGTTGTTCTTAGCAGGGAGGTGTAGCAAGTGCTGCGGCGCAGAGCGGTGAGGGGCGGGAGCATGGGGCGGTGCCAAGAGACCGGAACCCGAACCACCAGACGTTAGAGGTGGAGGATCAGTACTCTGTGCGTTTCCCCTGCCAGCAGTGACGTCCTTCCCCGCCGTTGCCGCTGGCACCAGGTGGGGATCCTCAGCAGGAGATACCATCTTCGGAAGCATCGAGGAATTATTGGTTTTGTCGCGGTCGTTCAGAAGTGACGGTGTTTTGACAGGGTCCTCGTCAATGTAACTGATGTCGGACAGGGGGCGTGGGCCCGTGTGGCTTCGCGAGCTGCGCAAACTGTGTAAGCTGTGTAAACTATGTACAGAGCGGCGCTCCTCCAGATCTTCCAGTGTTGACTTGAAAGCCCTGATTACTCGCAGCTGCAAACACAGGGAAGGACAGTCATGAGGGTGGGAGGGTTCTGACGCATATACAAATATGTCTGGCATTCATTTTCATCCTCCCTTCTTTCCTTCCTTGCTTCTTTCATTTTTTGCCTTCTTTCTTTCCTTTCAGGCAAAACTAATATCCTGGCACAATAATGAGCTAGGATCCTTGCAGCGATGCTGCTGCAACTTGGACTAGTACCAAGGTACCAAAACTTCTGGTATTAAGGAAGGCTCTTTAATAATTTGCCAAGAAATTGGTTAAAGCAATACAGCAATGACAGACTGTCTATACTCAGTTACCACTGATGCTGTTCATTGATGTTACACCACTTAGCAGTCAAAATTTTATGTATCAAAAATTAAGTATTAGTAAGCGAAAAACACGTAGAAAGCAAGCCAGAGATTTCATGAAACAGAAAAATCTCATGAATCAAAATAGAAATAGCAAATACAATGTAAATAGGAAATAAAATATGTTCAATGTAGCTAGAAAAATGAATACAAATTAGAACTACTACACAAGCAAAGAAACAAATTTACTTTGCATATATTTCATGTGCAGGTCAACCACAAGACCTGAGAACAAAGCAAAACTAGGATCCCCTACAAACATCAATGAACACCACAGTTCTTGCTTCTGAGTATGTCTCAAGATTTGGACGCATGGCAAGGCCAACCAGGGTTACAACAGTAGGATACATGCACACAAAGCTAGTGACCAAGCAAAATTATACGGAATTCACATAATCATGACGATGATAATGATGTAATGCTTAAAAATTACTATTGCCTCCTTGGCCAAAGTGAGTTAACTTGTAAGCTGGCATGCAAAAAATTCAGCACATTTGTTATATTTCGGGGTCATAGGCACCATTTTCATGTCAGCAATGTTAACATCTGCAAGAAGCAAAATAATGAGAGAATGAAAAAACAAAAAACTTCATTTTGAAGAAAACATTATTCTTATTTCAGTTCAAAAGAAAAATAAATATTTCCATTCTTGTGAACTATTTAAAATAAATTAATTAACAAAAATACATTTCATTACAACGGTAGCATGTTGTCAAACATGCAACACAATACAATGTCTGTATTAATTTACTTGAAGTTGTTCAACTATGACACCACCGACAGTGTTTTATTAATAAAGCTGATAGTATATTAATACAGACATTGTGTTGTATTGCAAATTAGATGACACACCACCATTGTATTTAAACGTCGCAGTAGGATACTCTCTTACAAGCAATGTATTTCAATATTTTTTCCAAAAACTGACATTTCCAACTACTAAAAGAACAGGCTTTATAATCCTCATAACTAAAATACTAAATATGACTGCCTTATGTTAATACAGCCAGTTTAAAATAATCTGGCAATAAACGGGTTAAATTCTCATGTACAGTTATAAAGAAGGCACATTTCTAAAGGTTTTGGGTTAGTCAATAAAATTCTACTTTGGCAAGTAGGACATTACGTAATTTTTAAAGACCTGATGATGATGATTATGACAAACAATAAATAAATAAAGCTAAAACTAAATTGCTTCAGTGCAATGGAGTCAATTTCTAAACCAAATAAAAACAGGTTTATATCATATCATGGTGAAGTCAGGCAACAGATGTGACAGACTGCCAACATGCAGCTGCATTCCAAGCAGCAGTGATATCAAATGTTAGGTTAGGTATGCCATCAATTATAACACACACAAATACTTAAAAAGCACAGGTTAATTTTGCATTCAGCAAGGAAATGTAATTAAAAGATGTAACTACCTCTGAACACACAATCTCAAAACCACATTTACTAGAATTAAAACAAAAGCAGCCAGAGGATAAATGGCACACAACCGGATGAATGACTTCTATCACAAACAACACAAGCTTCAAGCTATTGTTGGTACGGACACCTGGCTTGTGACACTCACCAAGCTGCTACATTCCTCACACAGCAATTTGCTTGCATTCCCAGACAACCATTTAAAGACAAGAAATGAAAAAGCTCCCCAATCTTGGCAGTGGGACTGTTCATTTCCCCGATCAATTAATAAAAGACCCAAAATTACCGTCACCGCATTGTCACAGGAATCAAAAAGGTGTCGTTAAACAGGCAAGCTGGGCCCTCAGGTAAAAGCTAGTATGTATCACGCTGCATTGAATCAGAGAAGGGTAGACAGAACAGAGAAGAAGCAGAACATGACACCACTTAATCACGACTGTGGTATTGTTTGTGTGTGCGGTGGAGGACAGAGTCTGAAGAGGAAGCTCCATGGAGATGTTTCATTTAGATATGGACTGGACCCCAGGTATTCTCACAAATGACAGAGACAGAGTGAGTGCGTGTTAGTAAGAGTGCATTCCAATCTGCAGCAGAGAATATTTACCAAATCCAACAAAATGGACACAATCCCTACAAAATATCAGTCTGCAATTTCATTGGAAAGGTGTCTTCCTTACTACTGCAGATCGGGCAAGTAACAAAACCTCGATTCAAACCTTTTCATCACTTTATTATTGTCGTCTAATAATTTAATATTAAGAACTTGTAAGTAAAGAACAGGCAGTGAATAATTTTTACATAAATGTTGTCTAAAGAAAATTCCCTCCCTATAATAACATTTCATCCAGCAGAAAAAGGGTTCACAACTCATATTTTTGGATAATAAATAAATAAATCAATCAATAAAGTAACAAATCAACAATAAAATGGATTATAAATGTGTACAAACATCCACGCAAATACACGATCACCATCACATACACACACACAAGCACACCACACACTCAAAACAATACACCCACCCGAACGTCCTTGAACTAACTATGAAGCACGGATCAACAGGACTGCTAATAACACTGCAACAATCTGATCGTAAATTACATAATTCCGTGCATGGACGGGTGGGTGGCAGTGAGCTATTCTCAGTCGACTCATAACGTCCCTTCTGAGACGTAGGTGTCCCATAAAGTGGTCAACAGTGGCAACAGACAAGACATTGTGCATTCGGTACAAAGCTGGGTAAATACTGAAAGCATAATACATGTTAAGTTGACAAAGGTAACATCATCACACCTTGGGATCGTGAGTGACATACGGACAGTACGGTATCTAAACTAACGGACAGATAGTTAATGGTAGCAACGAAAGCTAATCCTCAAAAGAAATACTGTATCTAGAGTCTAGTCTCTACTGTCCATACACAGCAACAACACGACTGGCAACTACAGTTGGTTTCCGTCAGCAGAGCAGCTATTCGATAGCAAGCAATCGCAAGCATCATCTACAAGCTACCTCACTTGTTCGGTTCACTTGTTTGTACTGCATCTGTAACGTCCCCATCCCTAGACCATAGTCTCTCTTCCCGCCGTGAGGTGCCCCGAGATGGGCCCCGACACAGGCCCCGAGATGGGCCCCCAAACCCTCGAGGGTTCGGTTGTTCGCTTGCAACACGGATTGCTCAGAACTAGCACGGCCACGCCGTCCCCAGCCTCGGGAGATTCAAAGGCTGCCTCGGCCACCTGCTCGCATAGCACACAAACACTTGGGTTAAGAGGCTCTCACGTCAGTCCCCAATTTTGCTTGCTTGCGATCCAATCAATCCGCTGCTTGCAATATCGATTCAAACCAAACCGGACAGCACACGGAAGGAAGATCTACACGGTCAGTCCGGAGAAAAACCTTGACGAGAGAGAGAGAGAAAGATATAGGAAGGCGACAACAACAAACTGACCACAGCGAATTCGACAGATCAAATTTTGTGGGCAGGTGATGGGCACAGCTCATTTACTTGTTCTAGGACTAATGGGATAATTTCCTACATGCAGCAAAGCCTATGGAAAGCACTGGCAAAAATGTGTGAAGTGCTCAGATCGGAAACCTGAGGACATTCTGTTGCTTCTCCTGGAATATCAACAATTCCAGTTCATAAAGTAAAATCCCACAGACACGTTTTGAAACATTTCACAACAGAAAGCCCCGCTCCTATCAGTTCAAAACCGCACACTATGAGTAGTATTTTGTGACTCTCACGGGACGTGTTATGACAGGGACGAAAAAAACTTGCAGCAGTGTATCATGTATTGTGTTGTAATAGTGTACATAAATGTGTGTGTGTAATGTGAATAAAGTCTAAACCTTATGTATAAGAATATTAAAATACTAAAAAACAGTGCATGCCTACCATAATGAACTAGTAATGAATACTATACATACCACAACAGTGCATCATATGTAACATGATACAACTTCTTAATTATTTGTAACTAACCTACTTGGAGAAACCTACTCCCCAAACTTGGTTCACATCAACCACACCAATCATTCACAACTCCTTTAAATTAAAATTCTCACCACTTTTCCATTAGTACCACGATTTGAATCAGTCCGTATACCCAAAACAAGTTCAGTTTTGTCAAGTATAGTCACATTAATTCAACATACTCGGTTCAGTTACGTCAAGACCATTTCTCATGATAAGTACAGTCATGCCTAACTGCCTAATCCAATTTTGCCCAGTCCAGCGACTAAATCCAATGATCAAGCCAAAGTCCAGTGAAATGAGTTACCGAAACCCAATGTCCAGGCAAGTCAATCGGTCATCCTAGCTACTAGTATGCTCTACACCCATCAGTATGTCAACAACCATCAACTAATCAATCAACCTCTGAAATCAATTCAAACAATCACATGCATGTTACTTCACAGCTACATGGATACTGTACTGTACAATACTTCACCAAACAGTTGTCGTTAGCTGCTCTTTTAAAAGTAACATTATGTGATGTGAATGCCACACCACTTTATGGAACACCTATTCTTGTTAAGGACAAATGGTTTATCAAAATCTGCCTGAAAGAAACTGCAACAGTTAAAACATCTAATTGAAAGTTAAGAAAACAAATGTTATGGGAAATGTCATCTTATCACTCTATATCACCTGAAAGGGATTGTCTTCAACATCAGTGGATTCTAGCAGCCATGACAAATAATTATCCAAATAAACTAAAACACATCGATGCTTGTTTGGACGTAACTTTAATTAATATTTCTTTGCATCTTAAATGCCAGATGAGCAGGTATGAGTATCAATCTGTGCCACAATGTGCACTGTTATATAAGACGGCACAGAACTGACCTGTTAAACGACAAAGTACAACCACCACCATGCCCAGCTGGCTGGCCATTCTTTCACTCGTTTGGCCTGAATCGAGGCATTGCGAGTGCTCTGCCTTTAATTCATCAAGTGTTTTCTTACGAAGGAAAAGCAACAGTAACTTAGTAATTTGAATAAAAAGTTTTTTGGGTGTTATCCACCGTCCAATAAAATCATACAATTGCACGAAGTTTCGGAGATGGGACTCTATCTCCGTCTTCAGGTAACCTACTCTGTTGGGCCCAATCGATAGAGCTAATCCCTATCTCCGGAGATAGAGTCCCATCTCCGAAACGTCATTCAATTTTATTAGACGATGGATGACATCCAAAAAACGTTTTATTTAAATAACTCGCCATCGTCACAAACTTTTAGATTTGAGTAACTTAGTAGCCACAAACCATCCCATCATTCAGCCAAATCCCTTTCAAGATTTTACATATACATATATATATAGGTTAGACATGTTACAAATCAGGCAAGGCCATGGGTACAGAACACTCAACTTGAGTAAAGCCTAGAGAAGAACTGGTACAGCACAAGTGACTGGTTGGACTCTTCAGTGAGTCCAAGCAATGGCTGGCATTCCTCCACCACCAAGTCTTGTTCGTTCGATACAGCCGTTTTTGGGGGGGGATGCTCAACTTAAGTCAAGACTCTGGTTAAGAATAACAAACAGCTGTTAGTAAAGCGACCATTACCATTATGTATACATGTAAGATATGGGATGACAGCCGGGTATTCAGCAAATCTGAAACGTAAATATCAGAAATTTCTGACATCATACACAAGATTCAAACCTTATGTACTTCAGCTACATTTTTACTATACATATTATTTAATGCCATATGTTTTAGGTGCCAAACAATTACTGGTAAAATACGGGTTATTTTTAAAAATTCCCGAGAATTGTGAAAACTTCAAATTAATGTCCTGACTTGCATTTAAAACATAAATTAAGTTCAGTGTCAATGTATTCCGAATTTTAAATATTCATATCATTACATAATGAATAATGGCAATCCTAGGTAATAAATAAGCACATGTATGGGTATTTAAAGCATCTTCCTGAGTACAGAATATATAAATAATTATGTGTCTTGTAATACTGTATTGTGAAATTTTACCTGTATGTGTAAATGTCACTTCTTGCTAGAACTGAGAAGAGCTAGAATTACACCAAAAGTTCATAAATGTATCACTAGAAAAAGTTTGCATTTTTAAAGGTGTTCCCAACGCATACAATGATGAGACGAGTGGAAAAAAAAACAACTGAACAAACACAAACACAGAGAACATGACTTCTTGAAAGCAACAAGAAGCAATGGTTATTAAATGCAGTTGTCAACCAACAGAAATAGAAATAAAGCAAGAAACTAAATATTAGTGTTTTATACATCATCGACCATAGCGCAGAATGTATCACTGAAAATAACCATAGCTTCCCACTGCGGTCTGTGGTCGTCAGTTGAGGTGATCTGCCTTCCAATCCCATCTAAGCCATGTGCATCAATATATCCACTTTTAAGAAAAATTTGCAATGACAGTTGAAAATAAAGCATGAGAAATCAATCTAAAGAGAAGAAATTTATCCGGCATAATCAAAGAGGCCCATCAACCGATATAAAATAGAAACGACGCTAGAAGAAGAATCAAAGACGCATCATACCATGCCATATTTTCCTCCAAGAGCACTGTAAAGCACAGAAGCATTCTCAGTTAGAACTAACTCTTCTTGTTTGTTGTTTGTGAGAAACAAAGGTAAGATTTCTCAAAGTCACAACCAGTGACATGCAAGGAATAGAAATAATTTGTGTTTTTCTCCATAAATCAGTACAAATCAAGAAGAATTACTTCTTTCATTAGATTACATTGCTTTAAATTTCTAAGCTAGGCAGTTTGGCAATTTTGCACTCAAATATCAATGTCTTATAACATGGAAAATGTAGTGACCTATAATTTGAGGAAAATGTAAGACCGAACTTTGGCTTAATATTTCACTGACTCAAAAAGATCAATTTCAGATTTTCTCACTAACATTTGAAACGCCAATCCGGAACAGAAAATACGTTATCTATTTATTCATGTTAAGGCATACTGAAGCAAATGTATTCATAAAATTATTAACCTTGCCTGATTTCTTATTGCACTAATCAAAGCAAGAGCATAGCAGTCAGAATGTGACAGAAAAGTGTGAATAGAAATGAAACACATCTGCGACCAACTTATGATTAAGAAATGCAAGGAGATTAGTTATTTCCACTTACCTGTGTCTGAAGTCTTGTTAGGCCACGGATCCATAAGATCTGGCCTGCCCGAGGCTTCTTGCCGTCCTGGGAATCTGGATCATACTTTTCTTCGCCCAAAGTTATGGCTTCTGTATATTCCTCTGGGTGCCCGCGACCCCATCTGCCAGACACACACAGATATAATTCTCAAACACTTAAAAAACTGCATATACTTCCATTATAAGTATTAAACATTTATGACATACAGGCATACCTCAGAGATATTACGGTTCCGGTTCCAGACCACAGCAATAAAGCGAGTCACATGAATTTTTTGGTTTCCCAGTGCATATAAAAGTTATGTTTACACTATAATGTAGTCTATTAAGTGTACAATAGCATTATGTCTAAAAAAAACAATGCGAGAATTACCGAAATGTGACACACAGACACGAAGTGAGCATATGCTGTTGGAAAAATGGTGCCGATAGACTTTCTCGACGCAGGGTTGCTACTAACCTTCAATTAGTAAAAAAAACGCAATATCTGTGAAGCGCAATAAAACGAGGTATGCCTGTATCATTATTAAAATAACAATAGTAATAATAAAAATGTTACACTTTAATCACCGCACATTTTATTATATTCAGACCTTCAGTACCTTAATAGTTATTTATAATGCATAATAAAGCTATTTCTTACATATCACCTCCTCCCAACACACCATAAAACAAAATTATGCATATGCATACATTTTAAACTGTTTTTTGTCACAAGTGTGTCCATTTAACTTCCCTCATTATTTGATGTGGAAAAGCTTCCACGACAAAACATCACTATACAACTGGAAGACAAAGAGATTACATCTTACGTGTGCAGATTACAAAAAAATATTTAAAAAATACAGGTACTTAAAATCTTTAAATCCACAACAGACACTAGAGGAGTAAATGGCCAGGAGTGACAAAGTTTCTATTGGGCCACTCAAGAATCTAAAATAATTAAAGGAAAAGTTGGGTCATGCACCATAAATAATTGTTCACGACACATGCACAGGCAGGGTGTCATAATTGTGCAGTACTCGGTAGCAAAATATGTATTTCTTCCATCTGTAAATAAATAAATAAATAAATAAATATATATATATTACAGAAAACCCGGTTGTTTAGTACCATGAATATATTATGTAAATTTAATACCAAATTATCGTAGAAAACCTTCGATGGCTTCCTTGCAGCCAACTCTGCTATTGTTACCATTTTAATCCAAATAAAAGACATGCATTTAGAAGTTTAAAAAATTGGCTACCTTCTTCTGAGGCAACATAAAGTTTCTATTCAATCACAGATTATTGACAAACATGATAAATCTATATTTCAGGTTCTCACAGCGTGTTGCACGGCGTAATGTCAGATACTAACCAACAAACTGCCCTGATGATGGAAGCACACAGCTTATGAAAGGAAATGGAGCAAAGCCGTTACAAATGGAAGAGAGGGAATTGCATCTTGGTATCACAGGTATCTGCATAGGATTTGACGCTTTCACAGCAGTGAGTCTGAAGACGGCTGTCTTCTAGGTTGTTGCGCCGTGTAGTCTGGTAGGATGTTTACTGACGTTTCAGAGGTCCTTGGTGCCTCCATCATCAGGGCGATGATGGAGGCAGCATGACCTCTGAAACGTCAGTAAACATCTACCAGACTACACGGCGCAACAACC
>NW_019060933.1:62327-98789 GCF_000696155.1 Zootermopsis nevadensis
AGGATGTTTACTGACGTTTCAGAGGTCCTTGGTGCCTCCATCATCAGGGCGATGATGGAGGCAGCATGACCTCTGAAACGTCAGTAAACATCTACCAGACTACACGGCGCAACAACCCAGAAGACAGCAATCTGTATGACAGTCATAAAGGTACAAAAAATTTGGTAGCTGGTTTGAAAAATATTATGTAGTATGGATAGGAACAGAAAGGTTGGTCTTTCCAGCACATATTAAAGAACTGGGATGAAGGAACAGCATATTCAGAAACAACAGTGTATGTTCAAAATAATGAATACTTACGAAAGTATTTTTGGAATCTTCCTTGTTGGTACTGTCGTCACTAATTGGCCCCACAATAATGTTCCAATCCCAAAGAACAAACACCACATCCATTGTTCCAAACTTAAACTTGCTGTCGAGAATGCCATCCTACCCCACTGAATAATTAGGACCTGAATGTGAAGCACATCAGTTTAAAAACATGTACACACTTGCATGTCTCTCAAAGCTACAATCCAGACAAAAATAAATTCTACCACTGTTAAGTAATACAACATAAAATGTTCACATCTTAAAATATGCAGATGTTGAATGATCCATTGAAAATGACTGTAACATTCATAAAAATAAAATTAAAACAATCTTGAGATGAGGCATTACAAATCTCAGACACCCAGAGTACCAAGGAATAAAGCAGGCGGTAGGCACTAGGTATTTTGTATAGGATCAGATATGGACAAAAATTAACATACAGAAACTCACACATCAAACTGCAACAGATGCTCACAACATGACACACTTACAACTAAAAAAACAAATATGCTCATGGATCTTATATCCACCGGGCTGAACTCTAAATTATGTAAGTGAGGAAAGTTTCCACAAAGATACAACTCTCAAGTTGCATTAGAATACCAGACCCCTTATCCAGAAATCTTCGGACCTAAGGCTTCTCGGATTTCAGATCTTTATGGAGGGGAAATAACAGACAAAATACATAAATAAACATAAACATTTAGGTATGCTTTATCTATAATTCACAATTTATTTTTCATGATAATAGAAAAACCTATAAAATCTGGGGTTGAATCATCTTCATCATCAAAAAATTAATAAATGCCCACAATTTATGCCATCCACTGACTAAAAAAGCGCAAGCAAACAAGTTGCCTTTATAAGCAGTAAGAAGACCATCGACAGTAGTACCACTTGTACCAAAAAGCGCCAGTTTTAAACATGACATGCACAGAAAATTGCTTCATAGGAACAAACACGGATTAGAGGTCCTTCATTTTTTTATGCAGGATATAGGACGCAACATGGTATTGAATCTACACAATAACGTAATACATCCCAAAATGAACAGAAAATTTTCTTAAGTTTATATTTTTCCAAACATGGACACTACTTAACCAAAATAAAATTAGAATACAATTAACAAAATCACTGAACCATGTCCTTAAGCTTGGTAAACACAATCCGAAAGCCGTGTAACATTTCAGAAACATTTAGTGCTCTTAAATATTTTTAAAAGAAGCAAAAGTCCTCAACAACACATACACGTGCATATGCTTGCAGGGAAATATAATAAAAATGAAATATGTTGTTCCGAAATGCTTACCTGCGCTAAACATGTGCAAACCCAAATGGTATAAAATATGGGGTTTGTAAAAATGCCTTCAAATACATTCCTTTGGCCATGTATTTTTCTGGCATTGATTTCATTGAACAACGTCATCATAACAAATGTGTTAAATATAATGGTGAAATGTTGACTGGGTTTGGCACCATATTCAGCTCCTCTTCCAGTAGGAATGTCCAGCATTTTGTCTCCTGGAAAAGATAACTGCATCACTAAAACATCACTATCTACCCTAACTCTTAGACATGCCTCACATCTTGCTACAATCTGGGTGGATAAACTGAGGTCACAGACAATTATTTTAAGGGAAACTGACCAATGACAGCATTCCAGTCGTAAGGGACTGCCATCAGATGAATTAAGCAGTAACAGAAAGTGTTTGGCAAAGAAGAAACAATTTTCTACATCAGTGCATGATGTTCCACTACAGCAAGAGTAAAATACATCGAACAAAAACAATTTATACAGAAATTCACAAAAATTATAATTCAAGGGAAATTTGGACATGCGTCATGTACATCAGTAAACGTGACGAAAACAAAATGATATCACTTGGAACATATATATTAAAAGCACTTGTAAATAACAGTTTACTTTGGGGTTCGAAATGATTAGAGTTCATATATTATAATTATGAAAGGCTGTACTACTTCATGCAAGATGTTTCCTCCTCACCACAGAAGTCAACAACAGCTACTTACGTGGCCTACGCAACTTATGACCAAATTCACAATGTGACCATCACGATGTTCCATCATTTGCGTTAACACAGGCGTAATCTTCCCACCGACTTTTTAAATGTCAATTATATACGCTCAATAATCAGAGAGACACAACCGTTTCAAAACCCTGACCTCATCTGGAGCACCGACCCATTTCTGTCTTGTTCCAAGTTTTCTTCTAACATCTCATGTTTCCTTTTAAGAAGTTGAGGGACTGACGACCAGTTACAGCCGAAGTGCTACAAATTCACTACTTGATAGACCTTCCTTATCTAAAGCGACAACTAAACTTTTTTTGGGGTGTTAGCTGCAACTGCAGAACCATAATTCCATGTCACATGAAAATGGTATGCCAACTGCTCGTGCAATGACGCAGGTGTTTTTATGAAAAAGATGACGCATTCACAAGACTGTGCAATATAATGCAATGCACTAAACATTGCACAGGTGCTATTATAACAAATTTCCATGCTCACATATAAAATATATATATTAATTTTTGAGGGTGGTGCAATTTATGAGATTGCTATGTTAGTAAGTTTTCTTAACGTCTTCATACTCATAATTTGAGCAGAACAAAAAGTCCTCAAATTAGAAATGTAAGGAGTACATCAGACTGTTGAAAAGCATTGCCTACCTACAAAGAGCAAGGCAAAGATAACAGTAAGCTGATATATTGCCTGTCCCAGTATATTTTTCATCATTGTCCTCGATATGAGCGGTTTTGTCCGTCCGTAGGGTTTCCTCAGCAGGAGATCACTTGTGGGCATTTCTGTTGCAAGAGCCAGGGAGGCCAATGTGTCCATAATCAAGTTCACCCACAACATCTGTACGGCCTAAAACAACAGAAAGAACACGTTATTTCTACTGTATTAAAATAACAACATATTTTATTAATCATCAATTTAACAATGAATTTTATGTGTTTTGTATCATTAACCCTGCACAATCAAATCCATGATTATATTATCGATAAAACAGACTACACTCTGTTGGAGGAACTGAAAGACTATGACACCGTTAGCAGGCAATATAAACGTTTCATATCAGAGCATCACTCAGGTGTCACGAATAAAAAAACCTTATTATGTGTATTTGCAAAATAAACACAAATTTTAGATTTCTTTAAAAACAGGAAGATGTTTACATTTAATGCATATAAAATCTTAAACATATATACCCTCTATGTTCCTATGTTGTAAACAGTTTTAATTCTGATGAAAGACTCTAGGGTTACAAGTCCCATCATGCGGCTGAATGGTGAATAAACCATATCTTCTGCCAACGTTTCGAGAGCGGCACGACGCGGCTTGTAACCTGAGAGTCTCTCATCAACTTCAGTCACCGCAAAAGCTTCACTTTAAACAATTTTAATTTTATTTCTTTACTTTCAATTTCTTCCAGAATTTTTCTAACATATTCTGCAAACATTATGTTTGTGGCCAGATGTATCTGCTTTCCATTTGTGATACGAATGCCTCTTCTCAGATAATTTCAAGAAAGGATAATACACAACAAAACTGTATGAAAGACGTGAATAAATAATCAAGCAAACCTTTTCCTTTTAAAGTCTCATTTTGCATTTGCATTTCCGTGTTAAACCGACTCCATTTACAGCAGAAAATTTCATTTTGGTTTCCAATTTATAATTATTAGATGAGAAAAAATGTTCTTACTGAGGCAAGACAATCCAGATTTTATATGGCCTTAAAAGAGCCATGTGCATGAACAGATTATGTACCTTGAGGGGACTGTCCTGTACAGCACATGCACCAATGAAGGCAACGATTACAGCTACGACATTAACGGTAAGCTGAAACTGCAGGAATTTGGCTATGCTGTCATAGACGTTGCGACCCCACATTACAGCTTTCACGATACTGCTAAAATTGTCGTCCGTCAGGATGATGTCTGAAGCCTCCTTAGCCACATCTGTGCCCGCAATGCCCTGCAAAATGATAGCACTCATATCACGAAAGTGCACATGACAGCGACGCATTAATGACTTCATAAGCGAACATCATACATACATCTTTATTACATTCCATGAATCCATAAGTTAGTCAGATGACAATAGGATGTAGAATAAGTCATAATAATACAATACATGTTATACAAAGGATGAATCAGCATTAATCATTAAAACAGAATAAAAACAATTAATATTCCACTTGTGTTACATACCATAGCAAATCCAACATCTGCCTTCTTCAAGGCAGGTCCATCATTTGTCCCATCTCCGGTGACAGCGACCACTTCTCGACTCTCACTAACTTTACTGTCTATAATACCCTTCACCAAAGTATATTTGTCCGTCGGTGAGGACCTAGCCAACACACGCAGTTTGGGCCATACCTTGTCCAGTAAATGCTGTTGAACCTACATGAACACACAGCAATCAAGTTACAACCACAAATAAATTTCATTTTTTTGGTAACAAAAACGTCTTGTATATGGTCACCTTGTTCACACACTTACTGATATACGAGGCGCTACCCAAAAGTTGGGGGAATTTGAATTCCACGAGCGAAACGGTTGTGGAATGACCTCGCCCCCTGCAACTATTTCCTGTTCCCCAAAATGAAATTTCGATTGAAACGCCGTCATTTTGACACATTTGAGGAGATCCAGGCAGAATCACAGGAGGTGCTTAAAACACTCACTCTTGAAGACTTCCAGGGATGCATGGAATCATGGAAAAAAAGCTGGGGTCGCTGTATCCATGCCCAAGGGGACTATTTTGAAGGTGACTGTGGAAACTAGGAGTTATGATAAGCAATTTTTTATGGGCAAATTCCCTGAACTTTTGAGTAGCACCTCGTACGAACATCTCGAAGTACAAGAGTGATATTACAAATTAATGTGAACCAAGATGTAAGAAGTAACACAGAGCTGTGATTTAGAACCATGAATTAATAACATTCTGTAAACAATTATTTATAACTGATTTGAATAAATACTACTTCATGCCATAAAATGCATGTACGTGAATCAGACCTTGAACTGAATTCTTATAAAAATAATTAATGTAAAACATTTATTTATTTTCAGAATGTGATTAATTTCAGTCCTTTAACTGGAAATGAACACACCAAATGAATTAAAATTTCATTCTACCTTAGAAAGGAATGTTCAACTTTAGCTGGAATTTACTTTTAAAAATTCTCACAATTCAAATATAATGATGTTTTCCCCGATGGTGACTGTGCATATTCCTAAACAAAGGAATAAATGCAGAAAGGTATGAGGTCATTACGAGAAACTCTGTTGATCACAGGTTTTCAGTATTTAAACTGAATAATTTATTTGAGAAGGCTGAACCAACCACAAAGCATGGTATGGAAAATTGCGGCCCGAAGCGCATGACGATGCACTGGGTGCACAACCAGTTGGTGGTACACCAACAGAAAATAAACTTTTTGGAAACGTAATTTTACGTCTATGATCTGAAACTTTCACGACAACTAAGTACAATAAATTCTTCTTGGACTACCAGCAGTGTAAGGTGGCTTAATGACGAAAGCACCGACGTTTCAAGAACCATCTTTGTACAACTACAGTACCCTGAGGACGAAGATGGTTCTCAAAACGTGCGTGTTTCCTTCTTTAAGTCACCTTACACTTCTGGTAGCCCGAGAAGTATTTATTAACTTTATGTGCTCAAATCAGGCAACGTATTCCATGTGTCAATATGACAGCTAATCTGACAATTTCACACCCTCATTTCAGTCCTGTGAATTTCTTCTCCTTGCACATTTAATATTTATCATATGGAAATAGGGGATTTACAAACTCCTCCTTACTATGGCACTGCTTGCACGACTAACAATTTAGTCGTATGCTACTGCAATGCACAGTCAACGGAACTGCACACAAGTCATGACATATGGATGGTAAATGTCAAAGAACACTTATAGTTGGCGCAGTAGTTTTTGGCCCGTGGAGAAACTAGCGGAGCTGGCGGACGAGCCTACTCTGTGCACCTGAGGTGGCACGGTCAGTGTATTTCTTTTGTTTGGGCGTTCAGTCCGATAAGCTCCTCGGTGCAGTCAGCATTATACTATCACACAAGTGACTCGCTCCTAGCCTTCCAATTGAAAATTCCATTGGCCAAAAACTACTGCGCCGACTATACGAAGGAACAAATACGGGCCGAGTGATGCCATCCTGATATAGCGTCGACACTAACTTACAATTTAATGGGATATCTTCCAAGATGAAATATGTACCCTGAAGACAAAGTATGGGTGAAGGAATAATTATAAATTACCTCAACGTAACTCTGCTATGTCACCGGTAGAGATAGTTTTTTTTTATTTTAATCCAGCCAAACTTGAATGACCCTCAAGTATACAAAGCAAGCACTTAAGAGGCGAGTACAAATTTAATATAATTACATACAAATATAGCCAGGCATATTTAAGTTTTAGTAGCTACAACGATCACTGAAAATCTTATATTTCTGAACGGTAGGTCTAATATGGGGGAGAACCATTTTTTAAAAAAAAAAAACTTCCTTGCAGATCATTATTTCATAACTGTAAAATAAGTCAAATGGGGAGTATATGAAAGCACGTAATAAATACAGTGGCGCTGCTTAAAAAAAGATTTTTTTTTTAAAAAATTGTCACTTCTAAGGTCAGTGGAATGGTACAGCTGGACCAATTATCTGGCTTCCCCACTTCCTTTTATGAGGATCTGTTAAAGAAAATGTGTTCTGGCCACTCTCAGCAAGAAAGATGCATTAATTAAAGAAGTACATTATTGAAGCCATCACAACATCAAGCCTAAAACAGGTGTATTACGTTGCGTGCAGGAAGAGAGTGAATATCAACGGAACGTCTACCACACCACAGCTGGCAGCCACACTGAATTGTCGTGGTAGTCATTAAAAACTTAGTGTGTCTGGCTGTATTACACAGGTACATAACTGAAATAAAATTACATTTTTACATGCCACGGAGACTTTAAAGCTATTTTCTGCCCTCTCTGAATAACAGTAACACACAGACTGACGATTTATTATGACACGTCATGCAAAAATATTTTATCTAATGCACATATTATATCTTTATTAAAAATTCTAATCAGAACAGAAATGCAGAGATGCATCCCAAATATTGGAGAACCATGTGATGAACAGGCAGGGATCCACTCAAAAAATACTGTGCTGCTAGGGGGTAAATTCAGTTACTTCAGACGCTTTCTGGCCAACACATGAATTTTTGAGAAGATCCCATCACTGCTGTATTTGGAGAGGGACTGAAAATAGGTAACCAGGTTCAAAGTCCACTATTGCACCTAGGTACTACATGATAAGCACAGAGTGAACACAGCTTTCAGCCTGTCAACCAGAATATTCAACTTACAATATTAGAATCATAAAACTTTGCCTACGACTTCCTAGAGAAGCTTAAACTGAAAGTTTACAGTTTTAAAACAAGCACGAGCTGGAAAAAGTAATTGTATTTTTTTAGTAGCACAGTATTTCTTGTTGAGGCTGTTCTATCCCACCAGGCAAGTGCAGCACATAAGAACCAGTAACCCTTCAAACATCAAAGTAGAAGCTACTTTAATTGGCAATGCCTAATACTCACCATTACAGTTCCTTCAATATTTTTTATCGAAATATTATCATGAAATTATTTTAAAACAAGCTGCTTTTGGGACAGTGAAATCAGCAACTTATAAGTTCAACTCCCAAATAGCTTCTCACTTCCAAGCTGTTCAGTCTTCAATAAACTTACGCCACAGCAAATGTTGAAAAACCAAGCATTTCCTTCTGTACTGGATATTTCAAACCTATTTCCATTCATTTATGTTAATTATTTACATTCTTTAAATCAAAGTCATCCTCATCTGACATTTTACTACAAAAAAATAAAGCTGTCCCAATACACGCCATGTAGGCACTTGTGGGGAGAGCAGCTATAGCTCCTACTCATTCTTGAACTCGGCGCTAGATGGGGTGAGTGGTCAGCGTCACGCTCCGGCCGCGCTTTGCCCCCGGTACCCATTGGATAGGAGGCTGGGTGGGCCCCAGAACCGGTCTGGACACAGAGGCTAGAGGAAAAATATCCTCTGCCCCCATTGAGGATTGAACCCCGGTCGTCCAGTCCGTAGCCAGTCACTATACTGACTGAGCTATGCCAGCTCATTTCCAAAATTTTACTGATATATTAAATTACAAAAATTAATTTAATAGTAACAATAATGATAACTTGCTTTTGTATGTATGAACAGATATCCACCTAACTTTGTACATGTGACCTCACAGTAGCATTTTCTATTTATTTTATCAAAAGCAAAATAATTCAGTGATCCAGACAGTAATTCAAGTTAAAATGGATTATTTCAGTTTCTACAGAATATCAACTGCACAAACAATACCATTTCATCGTAATAAAAGTGAACGCACAAAATGGCGTATTTTTATGATCTCTTTCCATAAAATATTTAAATCTGCTTCACAATTTTAATTCTTGTTTTGTCTCTTGTTTTTATACAATATTTTGTAGATATCATCTTTGTATTCCAGATTTCTGTTTTATTCCTTGCATAACCGTCTTCAAGTGTTTTTTTATGCAGCCACTTCGGAATACAGCACATCATCTGATTCGATGTTACTCTTTTTTCTGAATTTGATTTGTTTCTTTATTTTAACTGATTTTCCGTTAAAACAATTCATTCATTAAATATTAAACAAATCGCAAAACTCTACATAACGCAGAGTTAATATTAACTGACCTATGTTTATATTTAATTTCACATTAAACTTTTCTAGGTTTTCAGTTGCACGAAATAATTTCATATACATTACGTGGCACACAAAAATGAAACAAGCTTCACGTATATAATGTCTGTATCCATCAGACACTTTTTGACATCATGACCATTTCTAATGCGGCACGTTATATCCATACGCTCGGCTTATAATTTTTAATTCCAGTGTTACATAACCTCATTTAACACCTTCAACAAATGTTGAAATATAACTGCATTACATAAAAATCCATGTTTTATTGAATTATAACGCACTTGCATGAAAAATATTCAAGTCTTTGTACGATTTGAGGTTTTCGTGGCGGCGAGCCTGAAGACGGCTATCTTCTGAAACCTCCATTATCAGGACAATGATACAAGTCTTTAATTTCATAATTTGTCCTAAACCAGTAACTACTTATTCAAATGCCATCTTTTCTTTTTAATTACGTGGCAAGAAAAAGAGACCAGCACTTAACATCTTCCTGTTGGCAGATTTGTCTCTGTAATGACACAGGACACTTACTAATCACACTCAAATATTCAAAGTTATTACTTATTTTATTCCTTAAAGGAAATTATAGTCATTCAGTACAGTCTTCAGCCTTAATGTTGATCCTGTTCATAATCATGAAGCCAATTCATCACTGTCATCATCATTTCCAAAACCACCATGACACTCTTCTTACGATATCCCATATCTCACCACGTCACCATTTATTCATTATCAATGTCAAGATAATCCCATCCTTCTTCATTAAAATTACAACAATCACAAAAATCCTTCTCTCTTGCTTCAGTACCATCATCATAGTCTACTCAGCCTCTGCTGATGACGTCGTCAATGATCAAAAATATATTTATTTTTGGTCATGTCACTCTTCTGCCTACTTCCACCGACATTGTCTTTATTGCCACGATTTAATTTTTAAATCTGAAACTTGATTTACAAGTTGCCTGTTTTTATTATCCTTCAAATTATTTAAATATGCATTTATTTAAATTTATTTTCTTCAACACATCTCAAAGTTTGTTTGCATTCTTTCTCCTTCGGTTGACCTGATATTGGTTTATGTGCAACTTTCACAGCTTTATTCGCCATGTCTTCCAGTGAACGACATTACTTTCAAAATACAACACTTTTTTTAAAAATAAATTACAAAGAACTGGAAATGATGCACAGAATAAGAAAACGTAGCATAATACGTGAATTGTAGCTTCCAATTTGTATATAATGTAATATTATATTCCTCTCATTAAGAAGATACACGTAACATTTACAGAATTTAACATTCATTTTCTTATTCTTGTAAATACTTGAAAAACACTACATATCTTCATTTCAAGCCTTTTACACATGCAACAATGATTTTTTTATCTTTTCAGTACTCAACCATACTTCAGGAGTTAATTTAAATTGTTCGATATACTTCCAAAGAAACAAAACTTCACACAATTGAGGCTTCCATAATTTTAGTTACAGACGCAGATATTATTTTGCAAAATTAAAGATGAGTATATTTGAACTGAAAAATCTGCTTCTGGTAAAGAAATTAAAAATCAAGTCATCTCATAAACTTGTATCTTCTTCACTTTTCACTGTCCACAGTTTACATTTCAATGTGATCACTCTGCATCGAAACAACGTTGCTTATTCGGACTGCAAAATTTGAAGCGGGACCATAAAATCCTGAAGGAGAAGTTGTGGGGAACATGAGCAGGCATCTTTCTTTATAATACTTAATAATTCCAGGTTTTGTACTACAAGACACATTTTCTTCAGGAAAATAACATCTTCAAAAGAATTTCTTTTATTATTATGATTATGTAAAATCCAGTCCCAGAAGAAAAAGTTGTTTCAACATATTGCAAGAGCAATATCCTGTATCCTAATTAGGTGCCATCAGAAAAGAAAAAAAGAGAAACAGTAATCAATCTTTGAACACCACAGAAAGACAGAACTATAGTATAACCTATGAACGAAAAAACATTTTGCCACCAATAATTTTTTATTTTACTATTATTATATAATTAAGGGCTGAAGAGAGTGTAGGAGCTCAGAGCAGCCTGCCTGGTGGCTAAATGCTTTACAAAAAACCTGCGTCCAAGTAATAACACCACTGCCATACGACCTAGTCTTGCAAAATTGCTCCACTTGCCTGTGACGTCAGCACCCACCCAAAACACGTTGCAACTTCCATTAGCCTCCTGGCAGTTGGACAGCTACTGTGCTACCACACTTTTTCCAACCCCAGCTACGTCCACCAGAACTCTAATCTGAATGTGAGCATTTTGACTTTGTTCCATTCCTGACAATATTAATTCATTGTCGCCCATCACTTAATTGATCATGAAAGAACAAATAAACAAAATATCATAATTTTTAACTGATTATGGACAGCAGTAAAGGAGAAGTCAGACAAAATACACTCTGCATACTAATATGACAAAATAGTGTAAAGCTCTTACTTCGCCATTGCTGTCTCGTATTCTTCGGTTGAATTCCTTTCCTTCTAAAATAATGAAATCGTCTCCAGGTTTCAAAATTCCGCATTTCGTAGCAATGGACCGCGCTGTGTTTATGTTATCTCCAGTGACCATGCGCACAGTGATTCCAGCCCTCTGGCACTTTTTGATAGCTTCAGGAACCTGAAATATACACAACAAAATTTTTCTATGTTGGCTGACAACTAAAATTCATATTCAATTACTGAGAGAAAGACAAAGAAATACCAAATTAAACAAATTTGAAATATTATCAAAATAAAATTTTGCATTCATAACGAAGACATAACCAGAAACTTTTATATTCATAGTTTCATAGCCTCCATGCTGAAATTAGCTTTATTTATCGCTCATCAGAAAACAAGCCCGTAAAGTAGGTAACAAGCAGACCAAAAACAAACCTTGTGTTTGTAATCAATTTCAAGGGATCACTGAATTATGGCCGTAATCACATTTATATATTCATATATCTCAACTTAATGGTACCTGCACCTTGTTGTGGTGGTGGGGCTTGAGTACCTCAGTGACCCCAAGAGCTACTGGTAGGGCATCCCTAGCCAGATTGGTCAAGGGGGAGAGGTCAGACTAAGACAGGTACCCTAGTCCTGGGGTTGGTCGCAAGGCTAACAACCTCGCACCGTAAAAAGGAAGATGTTTCGAAACCTCAGTCAAAGCCTCAGACAGACGGACCTAACTGAGGACCGAACGGAAGAGGAGAATTGAGGAGGCCATGGACCGAATACGGACCAGAGAGCCATAGAAGAAGAAGATATTCATATATAAGCACAGTCTGTGTATAAAGTAAGTGTGTAATAACTGGCCTACTTATAGAACACGCTAAAAGATACTTCAAAAAACAGTATCCCATGAAAATATTAATGTCAATTCCTATCCTTATTCTTGCACAATATTCAGTAAACAGCGACAGATTTTAACCTGGCATAAATATTCATACTAACCAGAAAATACTATTTGTGCTCTTCCATGCAATTTATAGTTGATCAGAATTTTAAATGAACACCACAGACATTGGGCTCACTTTAAAAAAATCTAAAGGAAAGATGAAGTAAAATGATAGCGAAATAACTCATTCTATGTGACGATATTTTCATAACACGATAGATACAGATTGAAGGGCAAATGTATATACAAAGCTAAGAAATGTTGGAACACTGGTTGACATATATAAAACTCTCTCTCTCTCTCACAGAAATCTTCAAACAATCTCTGTAAACACACGAAGATACACACACACAAACCAAGACTTATGTCACATCAAAACTGTAAAATCTGGAACCGAACATCACAATCAAGTGGATAACAATCCTGCTTCGTATTCAGAAGGTCCCGGGTTCAAACGCTGGCCCTGAGACTGGCTACCCTGACTGGGGTTTTCATGATTTTCCTCAGTCCCTATAGGCACATGCTGTGATAGTACCTTAAATTAGGCCATGACTGCTTCCTTCCTCTCGTTTGACACTATATAGTGTGAGCTACTGAAAAAGTGTCGTTAAATAAATATGTACAATCTGCAATGAAGTGAAAATGATGTGGTACAATACCTGCTGAAATTTAAAGACAAATTCATGCCATCTCAGCTTAACACGCAATGCAACTGGATGATTAAACATATTCCACTCACCTCTGGTCTCACAGGGTCTTCAATCCCTACCAAACCGACGCAGGTCAGATTGTTGACTGTGTTCTCCTCATCGTCCCAATTGGGTTCACTATCAATGTGCACTTGGTTAATTTCTGCTTTACCAGGTACAAATTCCCGATAAGCTATTGAGATGGTACGGAGCCCATCACAGGCCATGGGTTCGATGACTTGACGGACCAATCGATCTTGCATTTCTCGCGTAAATTTTTCCAGGTGACCGTCTCGGCCATAAATAAAGGCGCATCTGTAAAAATGGACCTGTGTGAATGCTGATGGGTTAGGCAGAAAAGAATACGAACCACTTAAAACCAGGAATGAGCAACACATCTAAACATGAAGATTTCTGTCTTCTGGGTTGTTGCTCTGTGTAGTCTCGTCGACGTTAACCAACGTTTCAGAGGTCATACTGCCTCCGTCATCAGGGTGATGAACATCGACCAAACTACACAGAGCAACAACCCAGAAGACAGAAATCTTCAGACTCACCGCTGTGAAAACCTCAAATCTTACACATCTAAACATATGTATACAAATGTTCAAAACATTCACAGACCTTAAACACCGAGTTTCAACTTTAATTATACCATAAACAAAAATTATTATTATTATTTCATTATCTGCTAACCAAAACCTTGAGTACTAGTTATCTGAACATTTCATTAAGCCAAATTGCATCTATATTGCACTAAGGAAGAAAAAGTACATATAAATCATGCAATTCTGCATAATACTGTGAGCAACACAATCTGTTATTCAAACTTACTTTTTGAGGACAATCTCTGATGCTCCCTTGGTAAAGAGTCTGTAACCTCCCCCTTGCCGTGGTACCACAGTGCTCATAGATTTTCTTACAGAGTTGAATGTATAAACCCGAGTAAACACTTCCTCTGGTATGTCATCCCGAATTGTCTGGTAACGTTTACCAAGTGCTTCCACAAACCCTAGCAAAGCACACTCAGTTTTATTACCGACTTGCTTTGGCAATTCACCAGCGCCATCTCCTGGCTGAAAGCAGAAGCCAATTTGCATCATAAGCATCCCAAACATTAACATGACAGTTTTATTTAAGAATGTGTCAGTAAAAACGTGTTCTTACCATAATACAAGATGTGTACGCTGAATTGATGGAGATGGCTTGGATTAGCGTGTTCGCAACATGCGGCGGAATATCCGAAAACTTGGGAATTGTTTTACTTAACTTTTCACATATGTATGATTCAACAACTGTCATCCTAATAAAACAGACAACAACGAGCAAGTTTTATTATTGTACATTCATATGTATATTTAGAGTCCCATAAGAATTATGTCGCACCAGATGCTATAATCATAAATACCTATTTGTAGTAAGCGTTCCAGTCTTGTCAGAACAGATGGCAGTAGCATTTCCCATAGTTTCACACGCATCAAGATGACGAACAAGATTGTTATCTTTCATCATTTTCTAGGAGGGGTAAAAAAAAAGGGGGTTCATGAATATTCTTATGACAATGAACTGTAATTAGTAACTCATCTCAAAATTCCAAACTTCTCCTAACTCATTTTGGAGTACACTGAAATCCATACCTAACATTTCCTTCCTGGATGTTTGCATCACATACATACCTTTACGGAGTACGCAAGAGAAAGTGTAACAGCTAATGGAAGCCCTTCTGGCACCGCAACAACTAACACAGTCACACCGATGATAAAATACTTGACAAGCTCACTTGCATGACTACTCTTCCAGCCGCTCTCTTCAAACACGTATGTTTTTATACAGAATTGAATAACTAATATCACTACTGTTAGCATGGCAATCATGGAACCTAAAAAAGAACAGAAAAATCTTTATTTTTATATTATTTCTCATACAAACCCTACAATTCTCAAAACATTACACACTTAAGTGAATTTAAAGAAGACCCCAAGATACATAAGACATAACAGCAAAAGGCTCTTCTCCTCTTCACACTGACATACATCACCTACTTGAACCTTATATGAGCCGGTGTAGTCAGTATAGTGACTTTCTACGGACTGGACGACCAGGGTTCAATCCCTGATAGGGGCAGAGAATTTTTCCTCTAACCTCTGCGTCCAGACCGATTCTGGGGCCCACCCAGCCTCCTATCCAATGGGTACCGAGGGCGTTTACATACGCTCATTATTAGTCAACAGAGATTTTTGCATACTGTCAACATAACGGAATAAAATGATAATTCCAATTACGGTAATAAACCTCTCACATTACATGTTTCAACAAAATAACATCAATGAGTGTACAGACAGACATGCTGAACGTCATAAACATAATGGCAGTTTTGTTGAAGAATGTAGTGCGAACATTTTATTACCAAAATTGAAAAATAAACTTTTAATTCAGCTGTGTAGAAAGTAACCAGAAAATTCTGTTGCTTAATACACACATTATTACTAGTCAAAGTAACATTTTATCTGTAACTCAGGATTTAACTTTTGTGCAGATATTTTGTGACGCAGAAAAATCTGTATGTCAAAAGTACTGCTTGATAAACTCCACTTAAATCTTCAGTGCATAAAAATTACCTGCATAACCGATTTGGATGGCAAGTTTGGTCAGCTTAGCTTGGAGCACAGATTTCTCTTTCTTGTGGCTCTCTGATGCTGGTGCAGGCTTGTGGTTTTCCAAGGCATCATCGTGCTTATTTGGTGTGTTGTCGGCAATAGGAGCAGGTACACTCACGTGACTGTTACCAGTTACTGGTGCTACGTCTTCTTCACCTGCATACAGAACATAATGGCTAAGGCTATCTCTCCTGATTCACTTCAAAATACATAAAAAAGTATGTGATCAGGGTGTACATGTAACTGTCTTATAATGTCATGTCAAAAATTTTGAATCATAAAAAAAACGATGCCCGTAATTGTCTTAACGCAGAAATGCTTTAACCTCCACACATACAACTTGAATGAGGTTTAGAGACATTTGTACAGCAAAATAGAGTGATAAGGCCATTATGCTGCCAACAGCCGCGTTCTTGTTTCATCTGTTCATTTATAACAGTTAAACTTTTACGGTTAGGTTAAGTTACGCAATATTGCAACGATGATAATTTGCTTACAAATGACATAGTTTATTACAACACTCAATAAAAGTAGTTGAACACTGAAGTGTATAGTTAAGCATTTGTATTTTATAATATCAGTATGTTTCCCATCAACATTAATATTGTAAAGATAATGTAATAAACATACTTGTGGCAAAACTTGTTTGCCTGATGCAAGGCTAAAATCATGCAACTTATCATTGACCCCACTCACTTTTTTTTTTTTAAAAATCTGTGATTAATTTTTTCTTATTCCCTTTCCATTATATATTTGTATTGTTTGTAAAAATATCTTTCTTGGAGATAATAGTTTCACATACACTATATTCTAGTACTTGCAGGACTAAATGATGATGCTGACTTACAAATTAACCACATTTTAATTGCCTATGTTACAGAGTTTATGTATTTATGGGTGGGGAATGTTACTTTCATTTACCTGAATGTAACCATTATTGATCATATGTCACAACTTACACAATTTCCAGCAGGCTGCTCATCACATTAGTATACTCCTAAACCATTAATCCTGGAGTTGAATTCCACCTGGTAGCCCTGTAGTACAGGGGTTTAAATCCACTGTTACCATATTATAGAGATTAAAATATAAATTACAGAAAACAGTTGTTTTCTGCTTGTAGTGATGAGTGAAACTATTTTGTCAGTCACTATTCAACACAGTAATAAAATAAAATGCATGTAATTACTGCTTTTTCACATACTTGCTATTATATTGCTTTCCTTATGTATTAGACTTAAGAGATATAAATAGTGTACTACGTTTGGTACCTACTGCTGCACTTCTATGCATCAGGAAACTTAATTTATGTTATTAATTTGTAATTTCTGTATATTACAAATCCTTTATAATATTAGAGTGAATGTGCATGAAACAGAGGATACAAAACTTCACCCTAGTGAAGGAATTTTCATTCATATTACAGTATGATCCCTTCTCTTATATTAAAGTGAATATATATTTTGAACTAATGGGGTTTTCTGTATTTAGTTTTCTCAGAATACAGTATTCCAGATATTAAATAAATGCAGATGGGTGCTCTCTCTCTTTTTTTTTGGGGGGGGGGGGGGAAGATACAATATCGCGTGTAGCAGAGCCATGCAAAATGTTCGCATATTAAATATGAGCTATGTAAGCTATCAAGGACTGAGGGCACAATTTTATCTTCTAAAGACACTCACAAATAAGTATAAATTAATTTCTCTCAAGTTTGCCATTTGCTGACCACCCTTCATGCTTGTTAATTTAAAGAATATTCTGCTGCTACCAGTACATTTCCAATTACGAAGGAGAAGAAAAAGAGCTTTTGCAGAAAAAAACAATTTTCAGCTTATTTCTTTACAGTGTTTATCTGCGAAGCAAGCGAGAACTGGGCCATACAGTTATTTGCCACCCTGCTACTGGAAGCGTCCTTTGTTGCCAAAGATCTGAGAGTATCATTTAAACTGACTTCTTTCCTCAATGCACATTTTGAAAAAGTTCTTTGCCCCCCAGCGAGTCAGATGAATGTTGAACTCTTGCCATAAATTCACTCAAAATATACAATTTATACTTGGCTGGCTTTGGGAACTGTACAGTAGATACTAGTGTCAGCTCGCTCCTCTGTAATATTGGCGTCTTGTCACGGTAAGAACATCTTTCATATAACATATGCTTTATCAAATTGTGTATCACTGTATCAGGAAAAGTCTGAGTGTTGCAATGTGCAGCTGATTTTGACAATATTTTAGGATGAGGTGAAGTTAACCTCATTATAAGTACTAATTTCACATGAACTACTGTACCCTATAGCTGGCATGTGATGTCCTGTGCAATTTCAGCACTGAAATTTATTACGAAAATTTCCATTTGGTATCTATGAACCTCTTCAGTTAAGGCATGCACATTTACAATAGTAAAACTGCACTATTAACCCTTAGCGATAAAGTAACATACCCTATCAATAACAATGACCAACACAATTTACTTAATTACTATTTAAAGATATTCTGTCACTGAAAGCCAGTTACTATGTTCTGGTCCTCGTCCTAGTTATAACTACTGGAATATAATAACTAATCATTATATTTTTATGCACAAAGTAATAAAAAGTGGTATATCCACATTACTTAAGTAATTTATGATAAACATCCTAAAAAAATGTGAAAAACACCTGATTTATGGCCATCTTCGATGTGCAAACAAATCTGAGCAACATTTCACAGTCAATCGTAACATAAAGGATTTATGAAAACTATCACTCATTTAACCTTTAATGAATGGGAACAGTTGATTTAAACCCCGTACGATAATGCTGCCAGCCAGACCATAACTCCATAGTTAACAATTTGGTATACTGACTGGCTAATCGGGGTTCGATCCCCGATGGGGGCAGCGTATATTTTTCCTCTAGCCTCTGCGTCCAGACCAGCTCTGGGACCCACCAAGGGATAAAGCGTGACCGGGGAGTGACGCTAACCCCTCACTACCACCTAGTGCCGCAGTTAAAACTGAGTATGAGCTATACCTCCACTTGCCCCCAAGCGCCTACATGGCGTATAGTGGGATGGCTTTACTTTTAATTTTTTTATTATGCTAGTCCAACACAAGTAAAGCTGGACTATGTAATAGATGCATCAAAAGGATAATGAAGGTTAAATAAATGATACTACTCTGCAAAGAATGGTTTCCAAGAAGCCATGCTTGGAAAAACATACATTCTTAATTCTACTGTTATAAAATATGCAACTTCTATCAACTACAGTGTAATAAAGCAATAATATAATAAAGAATCAAAAAAGGGATTTCACCTGTCAAACTCTTCTTCTTCCGCTGTTTCTTAGCTTCTGGACAGGGAATCATGCAAAAGGAAATCCATTAGTATTACAAACACAAAAACAAATCAATATCACACATCTCAACACCTGGTCCACATTGGAAGCCATTTCATTCAAAGAAACACCAATAAACAATTGTCACTGACAGATTTAGAAGAATGGAAAGTCAATTTTAAAGTGGTTCACATAAACTGGTTTGTGAATTTAAAAGGTACATTTGAAAATTCATAAATGCTCAACTTTGTAGTAAAAAATGATATTTACAGACATGCTTATGAAAATACCATTCAATCCAACTAATTTCAATGCTTTACTCTAATGTGCTAACTCAGCAGCTACAGGAACCAATTACAATTATAGAGAACTAAACAATACATACAAAGAATTAATTCATATGAAACTTTCTAGTGCACAGTACACGCTGGACTAATTTAGTATCTGCACCGCACCATAAACTTTATAACAAAACTGAAGGTGATACAATATGGTAATTACCGATTAACCAAATTAAGCAAAAGATTAATATTCAGAAATTTATTATCAAACACGTTATCACACACCCCATCTGCAGCTAAGACACAGTCAACAAAATGCATTCACTATGTGAAAATGAAGCAGAAAATGTACTTATGTCTCTTAATTTTGACACAAACTTAAACACCAACAGCTTCTACAAGCAATGGACAAGTTATAAAACTGTTATAAATGTTCCTTGTATGTAAGACCTCAAAATAATGCCATCTCTCACATATGTATACCATTTTAAGTTATCCAAGAAACATTCATAACTGTAAGCATTATAATTTTAAAAAAATCTGTTGCAACACAAAGTAGCAAACCATTGGATAATAAACATTTCTTTGTAGCAATTGGTGGTAAAAGAATTCCATACAACTGAACCATATTCAAGACCTGATCTCACTAGGTTGATGTAAAGCAGTGGTCCACAACGCGGTGCCCGCAAGCGCCATGGCTTTTTTTTGGTGCCCGCGTTGTTACGGAAAGAGGTTATACTGAATAATGAAGGCCATTTAACCATGAACATTATAAAATCAAAGCACAAATTTTGACTTACTGATGCCCATCTTGACGATTGCTTGCGAGCAGCAACATCATCCTACACTCCCAAATTTGAAAAACTGGCCGAAATGCAGTGTCAAACATCACACTAACTTCCCACTTGAGTAATAATAATTGTACTTATAAAACTACGTATTTTTGATTGCATGGTTTCTTGTATCATTAAACGTCGTGTTGTTTTGTGTATTATTTGGTGTCTATATCTTATTTGTCCAGAGAAAAGAAAATTTGGCTTTGTTAAATGGTTGGTGCCCGCCACGATCTCATAAACTCTCAAATGTGCCCGTAGGCACAAAAAGGTTGGGGACCACTGCTGTAAAGCATTGCCAAGCTGTCAAAAGAAGGAAAGAAAAAGTTACAGTCCATATCAGGCCTAACAACTTTACAGCATGAGAAAACAGATAATCAACATCAGGGCCAGCCTTAGGAAAAATGGTGCCTCGAGCAAACAAAAGTCACGGAAACCAGCCCACCTAATGACAAGATATGCACCATTAACAATTTATGTGTTAGGCACAATTCATACCAAAGGAACCAACAACAAGCAACACGGTAACACATCAAGAATAAGATGCGTAAAACTCGAAGGTAAGAGACCACTTCTGAGACGAAGACACAGATGGTAGGGCATAATTAAAATTGATAAAGGATATCACATCTAATTACTTTACAAGATCAAGGAAAGCGCTACACTTCGCAACTATTTCACTTACATTTGGTGCATATTACCTGTGACCACTTTCAGAAAGTTACATATACAATTCTTTGCAGTTGAAACACAACTCTGCAATTTACATCTACATGTAACTTATACCAAATTACAACTTCTGATAAGATCTGACACACTGCATAATTTACGTAAAGCTGCTACATTCTAACACACGTCTACTGAAACATTTCAATAGATGTATATTAGACGTATAAAATTAATGTATTCTCTGCTAATTTCAAGTTTCATGTGCACAAATGTATTTAAAGTTTCAAGTGCAGTGTTACATAAGGAAGTACGATGCATATGGAAACAACCAAAATCTAATAATATTCAAATACGAGCAAAATTACGAACACATTAACCCACTGGCATACCCAAAGTCTGATTCAGGTGCACAAGCATTTGTGCCCTGAACTAGCTAGTGCCCAATTCAGAGGTTTCGTGCAGTATGTTATTTTATCACAAGTATTTAAGATATCATTACCTCTCCTGCCAAAAGATGGCATATAACTTCTCTAAACCCAGAATTTCATTTCATATACAGGTAGGCCCCTGATTTACGCCGGGGTTACGTTCCACTTCCTCAGGGTCGTCAGCTGAAGCGGCATAAATCGAGGAAGAATTATAATGTATTGTACTGGCGGACGAGGAGAAAGCAACTGACGCTAACACTAGCGCCGCCTAGGTACCCACTTCCTGTGCTGCATTTAGGCTTGTGTTTTCAAATTTTTTTTTCATTATTATTTTAAAAGAGCGTTAATGTGAAACAGCATAAAATGAAATGTCATAAAGCGGGGCCTACCTGTATATGTAAGTGCCATGTATTATTTATGATAAGAGATACTGAAGGGCAAACAACATGTTATCCTCACTTCAGTGGGATTTATTAGTAAACGCTGGGCTGATTTGTGGTACAGACTCATGAGATAATTCTGCTCGGTAAGCAAGATTCTATTTTCACACACTCACTGTCTGCTTCCTTTGTGCGTGAGGAGTGGAAGTAGCTCAGTAATGGTTACTTGAGCCACTGTTTCTTTCATCTCTACCATCACTGTCAGTCATATCACCATTAGAATTGTAAGTTTTATTTTCACAGATATCAAACAGCCCATTAAGACCATGTGCTGATGTGTTACAAGTACATATTCTTCTAGGCACTTCGCAATCTTGAGAGAGAGAGGGGAAAAAAAGAAAAAAGGAAAAAAAAAAACCACGCTTCGCATAATCACAGTATCATACACAGAGAACTATGATGGAGATTTCAAATTTTCTTTAAAAACAAAAATCAACCAAGAATAAACTGTACTTCATTTGCACATGTATAATAAACAGTACGCCAATGGGTTTCACACTAGTATATGATGAATTTTCAAATGTACAATCCATGCTTGCTGGGTAAAGGTACGTGCTTAATCCATTTCCTTCCTCTTGTTAACAAACTGTTCCCAAATAAGCCAAAAATATCATATTTTGATCCAATGTGTAACAGATGATTTAATTAGGAAGTATAAAAACCAATTCCTTATGAAAATCATGGCGATAAACCTAAATGTTTCTGGTTAGATAAAATTAATTTTTTTAAAATGAATTACGAATATATTCATAGACACATGGCACTAATGCTGCTCAAACTAAACTAATATTCTACTCTGTATTCTGATTATTTCAATCAAGAGAAGTAAGACATGCAAATTATATCAAGAATTCTGTCCAGGAGGATTTATAAGATCTTGTATGGAATACACAACATACACACAGTAGGAAAGTGTTTGCAACAGGTCACTTTTCTGATGACAAACAGAACGTGGTATTACGATTAACACAAAATGCAATGAGGACGTGTTAGCAGGACCATAACAAGTGATGGCACAATGTAAGATAAAATCCACATCACAAATACAACATGAGCAATTACCATTTCATATTCCGTAACACAATTTTAAACAAGAAAGTTTTTACATCCGAAACAACTATTCAATACTGCCAAACACAATCCTCTTCTGTATAAATTGCAATAATCCCACAGTTTCATATTATCCTTCCGCACAGTTCTCTACCATAAATGTCTCATACAAATATAACGGAATTTCTTTTCACCAAAATAATGAAAAAGGTTTACATACATATGGGTCCGGAGAAACCTCCTTTCTGAGTCAAATCACTCTTTACCTTTCAAAATGTCAATGCAGCACAATATTTGTGACAATGAGTAGCAATGGGAAGAAATTGGTATGACAGACACGTGGTGCAGTCTGGGACACACTTCAGCATCAACAGTAAAAGCAAAAGCAGAGCTGTCCCACTATATGCCATGTAGGCGGTTGGGGGGAGAGCAGGCATAGCTCCTACTCAATTTTGACCACGGCACTAGATGGGGGTGAGTGGTTAGCATCACGCCCTGGCCGCACTTTACTCCCAGGAAAGGACAGAGGCTGGGTTGGCCCCAGAACCGGTCTGGACGCAGAGGCTAGAGGAAAAATCCTCTGCCCCTGTAGGGGATCGAACCCTGGTCATCCAGTCCGTAGCCAGTCACTGACTGAGCTACCCCAGCTAACAAAACTAACATTATTGTATTGCTTTTTTTCTTAGTTTACAACATCCAAGTTCAATATCTCTGTTCTCTAAAATTAATTTATTTTATTAACGGTAAGCAACAATGGTTAAAATTTGTAGGGACACAAAAATATCAGTTTATATGATTTGTCAACGATGTAGAAACTCTTAGACGCCCATTAGACATTCCTCAAACCCTGTCAAAGTTTCTTAATGTGTTCAGCTGACAATGACAAAACAAAGCACAAAAGACATTTTAAGTTCTTGCCATATTTGAGCTCCAGGGACAGAAAGCAACAAAACTAACAATGCATTGAAATTTTCCAAAAAGGAAAAGGAGGCTATAACTTGGAAATGAGGCTCCTCCAGGCTCAAGTTCATATGAACTTTTCCCCTCGTTTCAGTGTTTAAAACTTACTCCTACATTTGTGCCAGACCTTAAGCTACACTCTGCATATTAAAAACATAAATAATATTCAATATGTATTAAAACTATTCTTTGGTATATCTTTCATCAGATTACAAGAAAATATGCTAAAGCCAAGTACCATCTGAAGTATTAAGCAAATGATAATATTAAATAAAAACAGATAATGAAATGATATATTTGTAAATAAAATACTTTCTGTGTTTCTTAACACCAAGTACAGATAAATTCTGAAATTTTATACTGGGATACTGGGAACGACCCGTTCTTCAAGTGCCTGAGCACTGCGGGTCCCAACTTTTCATTGGTTCGATCTATAGACATTTGGTAGGACTCCTTGGACGAGGGATCGGCCCGTCGCAAGGCCTCTACCTGTATACAGGACAGTACAACACAGAAAGACGCGGACAAACATCCGTGGCTTGAGTGGGATTCGAACTCACGGTCCCAGCGACCAAGCGGCACAAGGGCAATGCCTCAGACCGCGCGCCACTGTGGACCCCCGAAATTTTATAAGTATACATTATAAAAATACAAAAAGACAAAGCTATTCGACGTGCAAGGCAGAAGACTTTTAGTAAGTAATGGTGATAATATTTAGTTTTCACTATCCGAAGATTAAGAATTTTAAAATAAAAATCATTTGGTACTCTGCAGTATTAGAACCATCCACCATTGTTTCCAAATGTGATTTAACAAGGCCTTTATGTGTCTGAACAATAGTGACAGATATTCATAAATGAAATTATTTGTAAAGAGGGCAGAAAAGCATTCTTCCTTACAACATTAACCAAAACTGCACTCAACACAATAAATTTGGTTCTCGTAATAAAATAGACTTTAGAAACATGTTAACAAACTGGAACATGCTGGAAATTTACACAAACTGGGAACATGAACACAAAAGTGTTTCATGCATAGGAAACTGAAACTACAGAGATCACCTTTTTTCCGCTTCTTGATCTCCGCTTCCTGCTGGTCAACAGCGGCTCCGAGAAGAGTGAAGATAATACCAGCTTGGGAATTCACCCCAACAGCTGCTACTAACATCTTACCACTTCCTTCCATCACATGAGTTCCTGCAACAGAATACACCTTCAAAAATGTGTCTCATTTTGTATCTCACAATCATTACATTCCGGATTATCCACGTCTGTCTGTAGCATTTTTCCTACGCGGTACGAAATCCGCATGTCTATGGGATCACTCTAATAATTATGAGGTTAATTAATATACTTCTTTCATGGCCCTACAACCCAGTTGTGGGTCTTCGCCACCTCCTTTTTGGGGGTTTTCCCGCGCGCCACTGTGGACCCCCGAAATTTTATAAGTATACATTATAAAAATACAAAAAGACAAAGCTATTCGACGTGCAAGGCAGAAGACTTTTAGTAAGTAATGGTGATAATATTTAGTTTTCACTATCCGAAGATTAAGAATTTTAAAATAAAAATCATTTGGTACTCTGCAGTATTAGAACCATCCACCATTGTTTCCAAATGTGATTTAACAAGGCCTTTATGTGTCTGAACAATAGTGACAGATATTCATAAATGAAATTATTTGTAAAGAGGGCAGAAAAGCATTCTTCCTTACAACATTAACCAAAACTGCACTCAACACAATAAATTTGGTTCTCGTAATAAAATAGACTTTAGAAACATGTTAACAAACTGGAACATGCTGGAAATTTACACAAACTGGGAACATGAACACAAAAGTGTTTCATGCATAGGAAACTGAAACTACAGAGATCACCTTTTTTCCGCTTCTTGATCTCCGCTTCCTGCTGGTCAACAGCGGCTCCGAGAAGAGTGAAGATAATACCAGCTTGGGAATTCACCCCAACAGCTGCTACTAACATCTTACCACTTCCTTCCATCACATGAGTTCCTGCAACAGAATACACCTTCAAAAATGTGTCTCATTTTGTATCTCACAATCATTACATTCCGGATTATCCACGTCTGTCTGTAGCATTTTTCCTACGCGGTACGAAATCCGCATGTCTATGGGATCACTCTAATAATTATGAGGTTAATTAATATACTTCTTTCATGGCCCTACAACCCAGTTGTGGGTCTTCGCCACCTCCTTTTTGGGGGTTTTCCTAGTCTTTGAAGCGTGCATTTATGAGTAGTGAGTGACCAGCCCACTACCTCTGCACAATTTCTACTCAATCCTGATTTAACTGCCAGAGCCATCCAGTAGTGAATCAGGAGAGACTTGGGTGAGAAATGGCTGCTGAATTTTGCTTACGAAACATCTTTTACATGCCATAAATCTATCACACGGAACTGCCAGCTTTACTTCCACTCGGAAGGAAGTTGTGCTACAGATTTTTATCTCCCTTAAAAATCCATCGACCTCAGCGAGGTTTTAACCCGCAAACCTTGGGTCTAGTGGCGAGCATGCTAACCACTAGACCACCGAGGGCAACTAATTAATATACTAACCACTTAAAAAGCATTAACACATTTGAATCAATAAGCATGCTGTAATGTGAGTGGTATTGTGATATATGGTTTAATAAACTGACTATGTTACAGGTGACATCTAGAGACCAACAACAGTACTCATCAGTAATTCACAGATGAGGAATATCAATGATAATTATGACCACTTTTAGATAGAAGCAGCTCCTTAGGGAGGCTACCCGTAACAGCGAAAGATGTAGATCAGGGGTTCCTAAACCTTCGATCATGCCCCAAAGCTGGGTTGTGCAGACTTTTTGATGGGCCAGGTTGCAAAAGTCAAAACATTTTTACAGTATCGCTAATTTAGTCAAGTAAATGTAGCTGACAAATTTTGTTAGTTCACTTCTGTAATTGTAAATGTACCTCTATTCACACAACAATTAAAAAAATATAATACTGGCATAATTACAAAACAATATATTTCTAATTTGTCCCTAACTGCCAAACTATTGGTCGTCAGGTGGAAGAATTTTGAAATGCTGGGTTGCTAACAAAAAAAGGTGTGGAAATTGCTGATAAAGATATCAAAAAGTAGAAAAATTATATAAACTCACTTAGAATCTTTATAAAAGATAACTAGATATAAGTGACTGCCATAAATTTAATATTAGTTATCCTGATTTAAGTACAGCAACTTACCTGACAGAAGCATTGGGTCAACATGCTCTCCTTTCTTCACATGATCTGATTCACCAGTCAGAGATGATTCATCTACTTTCAGGTCATTACTCTGAATAAGAATGCCATCTGCTGGTAACAGATCACCGTATTTAACCTGCAAGATACAAACGAGTATTCAAACAGAGAAGATATTTTAAAATAAATGGCAGTGGTTTCTAACTACCGAACGAGAAACTTACTTGGCATATGTCCCCGACCACAATGTCGCCAACTGATATCTGCTTGACCTCTCCTCCTCGAATCACAGAAAATTTATGCTCTCCTTCAATTCTGTTCTGTAACCCTCTGAATTGCCGTTCCTTCGTATAATCATTGAATGCTGTTACAATCACGACGACTATGACCGAAATGAGAATGGCCAAGCCTTCAATCCATCCGTGATTCCCTTCGTCCTCGTCCAGCTGTGGCCCTTCTACAAAATCATGCAATCACGTCATTGAAGTACAAAGTGTACATTTATGCGTTACAGGTTTTCATGTGTTGATTTCCAATTTGGTAGCACTAATAACACTAAAAAATGGTGCAGGAATATATTGTATACCTAAATCCTATCATATTATCATCAACAACACTATCTTAACAGAAAGCAGGGTTGGGTTCTAAATTAAATGTTTCACCAACTTGAATCACTTCACAACAAAGAACAGGATATGAAATCTTAATGTATATGCATACACACAGTAAATCAATCTACTTTTTGACCTCGTGGTAGTGGACAAATCAATATATAAAAATCAAAGTCACATTAAGTTTCCAACTACCTGAAAACCAGAACAGACTTCAAATTCTCCTAAACAAACTCACAATATCATTCTCTTATCTCTCATAAAAAAACCCCGATCTTCACTATTGTATGCACGAGTATAATTATAATTCATTGTACCTTCAAAAATGCTTAATCCCACAATTCACAAACATACAACCATAATTTGACACTACATTTATTAAACTTTAACACGTGGCATTAACATCTCATGTAAGGAAAAACTATTAACCCATTAATAATATCTGCTCGCATGCTGGAAGTAGTAAAAGTGTGAGCTACAACAAAACAGGTAAGTCTAAGCAACAAACTTCACGGTACGGTAAAACGATGAAGCCAACAGTACGACCATATAAAAATTTGAAAAATCAGTCTCAGCGGGATACATTAACAAAAAGGATGAACACATTGATGCATATTTCCTAGACATGCTATCAATTTTTACAAGACATACAGTGGAAGAAGAACTGTAGAAATGTGTTGCAGTGTGGAGAAAATGCAACAGCTCACTGCATACAAATATAATTAATCTATAAGACAGATACAATTATTTGAGCCCCCTTTTCCCCCAAATATAGTACATTTTGTCCTCTTACGTATCTAATTCATCTGAATACACGTCTGTGTTAGTATGAGTTTCACGTTTCCCACACCAGCACACTGATCATACCTCCGACACATACCCAATTTTCCATTCAAGTCAGTGGAATGAAGTAACAACAGTATTATAAAACAACAACATTATCCTAAGCACAACTGAAACTTTTTCACTTCATTCATTCATCCAACGGACTGACAAAACCTATTTCATGCTTAGCACTTACAAGGTGGAATACTAAAAACATATTCTACACACACATTCTACTACCCAAAGAAGTCTTAATAGAAAATTTAGTCAAGAGTGAAATTTATATATGTGGGTGCCACAGTGCTAACAAGATATCACCACAAAATATACCTACAATGGCTCAGAAATTAAAAGGTCCAAGGCTCAATTTGTTGGCGAGGAGAGAAAAGGAGAATTACGGTGTAAGATTTGAGGTTTTCACAGCTGTGAGTCTGAAGATTTCTGTCTTCTGGGTTGTTGCGCTGTGTAGTCTGGTCGATGTTAACCAACGTTTTAGAGGTCATACTGCCTCCGTCATTAGGGCGATGAACATCGACCAGACTACACAGCGCAACAACCCAGAACACAGATATCTTCGAGAATTACGGTGATTATGGCAGGATTTTAAGTTTCCACAACTGCGAGTACAAAGTTAGCTGTCTTCTTCACTGTAACACCACGTAGTCTGGCAAAAGTTAACCAACGTTTCAGAGGTCCTTACTGCCTCCATCATCAGGGCAATGACTCATGGGACCCCTAAAACACTGGTAAACTTATACCAAACCACACAATGCTACAACCCAGAAGACGGCCATCTACGGTGATTCACAGTTCCACTGTTCTTTCCAACAAAGCAGCCTTTACCATGTTTATGCCAAAATGCCTACAGCGTCTTAAATTATTAAAGAGAATTAAGACAGATTTCAAAATTCTGAGGATCACAAACAGAACCCTGGAGAGACCAATTAACTTTCTAAGCCATTAAGTGTAATAATACATCCAAGTTGTCTCACAGGTGGAGGGGGGGGGGTGTCAAGTCACAAGCACACCTAAACATAGCGGAATCCTGTCCCAAAACCATACACTACATTTTGACAAAATTATATCTGTACACATCCATAACAATCCTCCCCACAAAGTCTTCAAAGTATATATTGTTTTCAGATATCCTTTTGGAGCCAAGAATCTATGTTTCTGATCATTTTGCTACAACAATATTAAGTTACACCTGTGCACAGAAATATTACCAATTTCCTTTAACTATACAATAAAACACTTGGAACATGAGAGTGAACGAGCAAAAGGGAAGTGACTACAACAAAGTCTACTGAACACCCAGAAGCTAACGTATTTACCATCCATGTTGTTATCATCTGAAGATGGCAATCCATAAAAAATAAACAAACATGAAAGAAGTTAATTGTCACCATCAGTGTGTCAACAATTACTGTGCGAACTGCACGATGTATTAAATGCTGAAATTCCTGAAATGAATCTGAATAGTCAATGTTCTTGCACACATATCGGTTTTAGAACAAATGACAGCATTGTAACGAAAAATCCGCCTCCTCAGATCTACTCCACAAGATGGCTGCTATCGCTCTGCCAATGTATCATGGACTGGGATTTCACACATGCCTGCTAGAAACTGTGAGATTTCAGGTTCCTATAGTGTCGATCATTAAGACGCTTGTCTTCCAGGTTGCTGCACCACGTAGTGTGATAGAAATTTACTGATGTTTCAGCGGTCCTTGCTGCCTCCATCATCGGCCTGATGATGGAGGAAGCAAGCACTGAACTGTCGGGTAAACTTCTACCATACTACACGACACAACAACCCAGACGACAGCCATCTTCAATAGCATCTAAAGCTTGAGAATTCTGAAAATTCATGTGAACCAAAATACCCAGACTCCTGATGAACCCCAATTCTGATGACAGACTAGTTGAACCATTGTAATATCACATCTCCAACAGCCACGCACATCTGTCAGTGTCAAAATGAAAATAAAATTTAAATTCATTTAATGTTCCTTCCTGTGTCTCACACAGTACAACTGAAGTTTAATGGTTGTATCTTACACATTTATTTTGCTTTCCCCTGCATAAAAAAGAAAGAAAAAATCTTTAATTCACCAGACTTGGAATCTTCAATAAAACAAACCAATATTATAAACCTGAGACTGTTGTAGCAATAAGAAAGTTCTTTGTAAATTCAAATTGATAATCTTACAACAAACTCAACAGCTTCAAAGTTTGAAAGAAATAAAAGTACGGCCATTTGCAATAAATCTGTTCATAATTTACTGTTCTCATTACATTTCAACATTTGGCCATATAAATGGAATATTCGAGAGTTCACTCGTATCACATGCGACAAATTCCAAGGTGCGCAATTTTTCCAGTTTTAAGTATCTCCAAAACTGGTATCTACCTATGAGTCTACATAGTGTCACAAGCCAGAACAAGACTATCATATTATTATGTTTTAATGAGTCTGTATTCTTCTTCTATTTCCGGTTTAACAATGTTTATACATTTTCCGGTACCCTTTTACGGGTCCCAAATTTTTTTTTTTTAGTTCGCTTGATCTGTGGACATTCGGTAGGACTCCTTGGACGGGGGATCGGTCCGTCGCAAGGCCTGTACCTATACACAGGACAACACAATACAGAAAAACATCCATGGTTTGAGTGGGATTTGACCCGCGAGCAAGCAGCACAAGGCCCACGCCTCAGACTGCGCAGCCACTGCGGACCCCGAGTCTGTATTCTATTTAATAAAAATGTATGACAATTTAGGGGAGGGTCCATGGTACCATATTGGTGGAATAACACTGAATAACACAATTTTATATACCCGTATTATTTCAGTACTCATCATTAGTGAATTCTCAAGAAAACCATTAAGTCTAACCTCCAGCAATGTCAAAGAACCTTACGCAACAATTGAACATAAAAAAATTCTGTCTCCTTCACAACACATTGCATATTTTTTTTTAAAAAAAACCATCAAATGCCCCAGTGTTATGAAACTTTCATTCACTTTCCATTCTCACTAATCTAAAAGTTTGGTCTTGTACATTTTAGACTAAAAACATAACCGATTCCTTTCAAAATTTGTCCATATACTGAACAGTACTTGCCTTCTCTGATCTACAGAACAAATAATATACAAATTTTAAAAATGGCTGAAATTTAAACATCAGTTACATTAACAAGCAGAAAATATCCATTATATTCACTGTAAATGATGGATATATTAATGTTTGGAAACATGAACGAAGAGATGGTGAGAAACTGTAACATGCCACAGGATGGCGACGACATAATTTGAAACTGCATATTCTGATTCCTTTAGAGAAAACTACATTCACCAAATACCTGTAAAATACTTCTGTTTTATAGCTTAAACAATGTTACATTCTTGGTTCAGTGCAATTAAGATAACAACACCCACATTAACACACACACTAAAAACAACTTGTACAGAGTAAATGAAAGTCAAATTACCTTTTTCTGTGAAGTCCGAATGTTAAGACCAAGAACAAAGAATCACTCAATAAGAACAACTTCATGTAAGATTTGAGGTTTTCGCAGCGGTGAGTATGAAGATTTCTGTCTTCTGGGTTGTTGCGCCGTAGTATGGTCGATGGTTACCAACGTTTCAGAGGTCATACTGCCTCCGTCATCAGGGCGATCGCATCGACCAGACTACACAGCGCAACAACGCAGAAGACAGAAATCTTCAACGTAATTTCAGTTTCCGATAAACTTCAATTATTGTAATATCAAACAAAACAAGACCTTACAATTACAATAAACTCTTCTTTTTGCAGAAGACACAGCATTAAATGAAATGTAATATTATTAAACAGCAAATATCTGTCTACACAGCTTTATTATTTTGTCTTGTTTTTACCACTACATGTTTTGGTCGACATTGGTCTGGTCGCACATAGAGGCATCTTATATAACTGTGTGACAAAACATCTTCAATGGTAAAAACTTATAAACACAAATAAAAGAACATGTTATGTCCATCATTAAAAGATAAAACATTTAAACAGTAATTATTATTTTGCCGCATTTGCAGCGTCCACCTACTTAACTCTGTGACAGCACAGCCAAAGCTTCGTCGCTGCTAATAACGACGCATACCACTGGACGTAATCCTAAGATAATTCTAACTACCTCTCATTCTCACAACCTCTCTCTTGAAGATCCATCTTAATGCTATCTTACAATCTCCTTTCCAGTCTTCTACGTGATGTTATCAGTTTCTCAAACTACCATCCTGTATACATGATCTGTCGTGCCCATCCTAGCCACATGTCCAGCCCATCACACTAACACTACTAGATAGGCTATCGTGTATTAAACACAGGTTCCCGTTATGCAAATTCTAAATGAATTCCACACTAACTTCAACCTCTTTGAAAACGAATATGTTCACGAAACTTAATTTTTAAACATCCGTAACTTTACTCTTCCATCAATATATACAATCAACCAAAACCAGAGAAAACAAATGGCAAAATTACTATTTCGTACATCTAAATCTTTAATCTTTTAGAAAGTAACTGGAAGGATAATTTCTGAACTAAAAATAACAATCATTTCTGTAATTTATTATTTTCCTAATATAAATGTAAACTTCATTTCTATTATACTATTATTCTCAGACACTCAAATTTAAAACATTATAATAAATTTGTTCTTGATTTTGTGTCACACTGACATACTTACTTACGGTTATTTAATGATTCTTTCACGGCTCAGATTAAAATGTCAAACTTTTATTGATTTACACTACTGGGCAAATTATGTATTGCGCTATAGCAAATTTGAGTGGTATTTCATTGTATTTATATTCTATCCCATCAATTAATTTTACTAATAAATTAATATTACTATATCACAATATACAAATAAATAATTTAGTCATTCTCAATCTCTCAACTCTCACGGGTTTTCCTGATGGCATCGCGTAAACAAAAATTAAAAAGCAATGGTAATAAAACATCCCCTTGTTTTAGCCCACTTTGAACTTGAGAAGCGTCAGATAAATGTTTACCTCGCAAACTCTAATAAAAGCCTCATGCATATGCATTTTAATTAACATTACAAATAGAATTAAAAAGTTACACCACACAGTACTATATTTGTCAAGAAAGCGTCAGCTTCCTAAATCTGATAAAATATGGATGACACTGCTCACCAGAAAGAAAATAACTTTGGAAATTTAGTTTTCACTCACACGGCAACAAATTTACATCAGAGCGATGCGTTTTGAACAAATATTGACATACACAAACATGCAAGTGGTTTCATATGTAAATCACTGCGGTTTTTGTAGTAATCCAATGCTGATATCACAATGATTCCTGAACCTTAAGCCAAAATCAGTGCCCTGTTATGCCACTGTTCAGAGGAATGCCAGAAGACATTACTGCCGAACGACGCTCGTTTTCAGTCAGCCGATGTGACCAATGGTCCCCACCTAATGGTACCTGCACCTTGTCGTGGTGGTGGGGCTTGAGTACCTCAGTGACCCCAAGAGATACTAGTAGGGCCTCCCTAGCCAGATTGGTTGAGGGGGAGAGGTCAGACTAAGACAGGTACCCTGGTCCTCCAGGTCGGGGTTTGGTCGCAAGACTAACAACCTTGCACCATAAAAGGAAGATGTTTCGAAACCTCAATCAAAGCCTTGGACAGATGGACCTAACAGAAGATTGAATGGAAGAGGAGAATTGAGGAGGCCATGGACCGAATACGAACCGGAGAGCCATAGAAGAAAAAGAAGATGTGACCAATGGTACGCTGTCAAAAACATGACAGGGCAGATTTATCATGTGAGATTTCAGGTTCTCACATTAATGTGAATGAAGATTACTGTCTTGTGGGATTTTATACCACGCGGTCTCTTAGAAATTAAATGAAATTTCAAAGGTGTTAACCAACTCCATCATCACCATCATCAATTTTTACCAGACTATTGCAACATTCTCATGGTTATTATCTGACTGGGCCACCTAATAATTATTTGGTATCCACCAAGTTCGGAGACGCTGACGAAGTGATGGGAGACGTAACTGGAGAGCTCCTGTGTCAATGGGACGAGTATCTGAACTGCAAGACCATACGTAACATCTACAGCGACAACTTTCTTCACCTGTTGTAAATTCCTTAAGAAATGAACAGTTCTTGAGCAACTCTGTAATGATCTCAACAATATCACAAGACTAGATACAAAACTCTCTCTACTGTTCACATTATTATCTCATTCTTAAATTATAACAAATCCTTCACACTCAATTTTCAAATAATTTCAATGTTGTGCCTTACACGTCTCAAACCAAATACGACATGCAAGCGTGTGTTTGCCTTTTAAAGACATTTAATCAAATACAGACAATGCTGGTAATAAATGAGAGAAATACGTGAGTTCCCTAAAACCATGTCTGTACCCGACATAAAACTAAACTTATTGTGACTTCAGCGGTAACGAACGAAGTCTACAGTACTGTATCAAATGAGGAATTCTGATGTGAAGAAAATTAACATCATCGCAATGCGGAATGTTCACTGTAACATGTAACTGAAGCTCAAAAATTAATAAAAATACTCAGCTATGAAACATTTGTCTTCATCAGAACTCTGGAGGAATTAAAAGTATTTTAGTAACAGAGTAACATATATTAAACCAAATTTCACAAAGTATAGCTTTATGGTCATATAAAATAACGCGGATATGTTACGCATACATGCAACTGGCCATCCTACATCGTAAACAGGCAACCCTATTTATAACATTTACTCTGTAAAACACTGCCTTGTAAATACGACGACATGTGAAGTAACATATTATCTTATCAGTAACTTTTTCTGTAACAATGCCAATTCAAAATGTTCTTAACCGCTTATGTCGGCATTTAAATGGCCATTTTACGTTCTTAAGCTGCCCATCCACGTACGAGTCTGACTCGTGTGCCGGGCTCGGATATAGCAGACTCGGCTCGTGGCACCCCACCCAGAAACGAGTTTGGCTCGATGGAACCCAAGCCGAGCCGAGCCGGGCTCGTACGTGGATGGGCCGCTTTAGTTGACAATACTACAGCAAAAATTATCTCACAAGTCATCAAGTTAATAACCTATATCATCATCACTGTAATATATCAGTACTTTGGAATACTCATGCATACGATAATTTTCACTGGCTCGAGTACATTCTCAGAATTCAGGACAAGCAATAATATATTACAAAACAAATTATTACACTGTAAACAATACATTTGTTGCCACTGGTGACAAAGTTCTTACCTGCTGAATCATCATGGGGATAAAAAGCTAACGCCAAAGATATAATAGCAGCAACTTCTAAAATAATGAGTGTCACATCTTGTAGAGCCTCCCAGACAAGTTGTAGGAACGTCTTAGGTGGCTTTGGAGGTATGGTGTTCGAGCCAAAGGTGTCTCTTCTATGTTCTACGTCAACTTTGGACCCACTAAGACCTGAAAATAATAACATTAACAATTGTAAGATTTCAGCTTTTCACAGCGGTGAGTACAGGATTCGAGACTTTCGCGGCGAGTACAATCGATAAAAGATCTTTTCGGGCGATCAGCCGCTTTAACTGGTTATCGTAGTAAACCGACGTTTGCCACGGTGGTCTAGCGGTTAGAACGCTGGCCTTGTAATCCTGGGGTCTCGGGTTCGATTCCCGGCGGTGCCCGAATTTATAACTTGTGTTGGGCAAGGCCGTGGCCTAGGCAACACGGAGTTTTCCTCCGGGGGCTTCCCCGGTTTCTCCGTGGCATTCACACACAGAAGAAGGCAATGGCAAACCACTTCTGGATCATCTGCCAAGAACGTATATGAACAGGTCCCAGTCCGAGAAAAGGATGGAAGGATCCTGTTCATATGGACATGTCGTCAGACAGAACACTAAATAAAAAAAATTGT
>NW_019060933.1:158182-180685 GCF_000696155.1 Zootermopsis nevadensis
ATAGACAGCCATTTTGTTTTACAGTCTATCACGAAATTGCGATGCAAACTTAACCTACTAGATATAGTCAGACAATTAGAATCCATGAGAATAATTTATATATATCAAATTAATCATTCTTATTGCCCTAGTTACTGTGAGTTTGAAGTTATTGTGAAGACGTTTCGACACTTCAGATTTTTAAACTCTCGAGAATAACATGAATCTCAATTGTGGCTGAAATACAACGCGTGGGTTATCGTTCCAAAAACTGACAATCTCAAATGGCAACTCGGAATGCACTGATGAGGCACTACAACTCCGAGTGGCCCATCACAGAACATGGACAACCAACCTAAGAAACGTTTTCACAACTCATAAAAGTCATTAACATAAATTCATATTGGTATCTTTGTTCAACACACGTCTGGCAAAAATAATTGTAGTTAATTAAAGTTCTATAAAAGCCACACACTGACAAGTACAAAGAAATTACGAATGAATCGAATAATGACGCCAGTCTTGTTATACAGAGCGTACACAGGCAATGCAACCACAAACCGCGACTAGGACACGAAGTCATACAAGTTACGCGACTGAATTACACTGACGTAAGCAACTACAGCATACATGAGACTCTCGGTGCTCAAATAAAATCGCCAAAGATTGTATGTTTATTCTCTGATAGAACATTCTTAAACTAAACAGACTGTACCTGACGGGTACAAACTGTTTTGTTTATGTTAGGACTGAAGTAAGAATAAACAGACTTTAAAAGCTACAACTTACGAGGCCTAACGGTTAGGGCATTTGTGGTGTACTAAGAGAGCTCGCCGCGGTCCCAACACACAGGTGTACCTACCTGGGCGAATTTCTTAAAAATTTAACTGAAAATCCAGTTCTACATTCATGGGAGTTGCAATTTTGGCATTGAACTCAATAGCTTGAAACAAAAATTTGAGTTAAAAGAGTTGTAACATCATCCTCAAATAATAATGACCAAACTTCCCTTTAAGAGTTTTCTGACTAAAATTTTGTACGCAGTTCACATTTCCCCCATTTGAGCTATATGCTCCGATACGTAAACAATGTCCAACATAAAGATGACGTTTCAGAGGTCCTTGCTTCCTCCATAAACCCAGAAGACAGCTATCTTCAGACTCATCGCCGTGAAAACCTTAAATCCTCCAATGTCCAACATAATCTTTTATATCCAATCTTTCATTATTATTAAAACATACGTATATTTACAGATATTATAGTTGCAGAAATTACAATAATTTTAAATTGGCCTTAATGCTACTTTAATTGCTTAAAAAACAAACATTAGAGTCACACCGTAAAATATCAAACCGGTAACTGTAACCCATTCCATCAGCATTATTCAACGTTTACAGGTATCAAAAACAAACATACAATGTATTACAAGGATATGTGCTACTCCAGTCCAAGGCATCTTGCGTACACTTCTGCCAATCAAATCATTATCAACGCTTACTGACATATCGACAAGAAAAACTGGAATTCAACCTTTTTTGTTCGCGTACCCCCAGATATAATTTCTCTTCAACTTTGTACCCCCAAAGTTGTTGGTGTATAATTCAAGTTATACATAGTATATAATCTACATCTAAAATAAATTAAATAAATTACATTACGGATTATTCAGTGTTTATAATAAAATAATATATATTTTTTTTAAATTTCACGTACCCCCTAAGATATCTTCGCGTACCCCAGGTTGAATACCACTGACTTACACAATACTATAATCAACGCATAAGATTTAACAGAAGCTCAACTCAGATCGAAATATATTCACATATTGTTATCATAAATGAACAAGAAATATTAAAATAGAATACCGACCCCAAAATGCCATAATCCACCTTTTTATTCCCTGTCCACAGAACAGATCATAAATGGTTAGGCCCTACGTAAAAAAATCTGAAATAAACCACGTGTAAAACATTAAAAATGTGTTATGGGTATAAATACAATGTTTCTGACTGACACTGGATTATTTCATTCCGATTCTTAAAACGCCAAACTTCAGTAGCGTTAAACAGCAAAATGATTTATAAGTGAAGATTTGCAAAATTATGGCGGAAGTAACTGCGATCTAATTCAAGGTGAGCTACCATCCAAGATTTACTTGGAGGTACTGAAGAGAACCACAACAAATCTCTATCAGATAAGTAGGTTAATGGGCAGAGACTTCATATAGGAAATCCCTGAATACGAACAGGAATTCCAACTGTGACGATAGGTATAGATTTTTACGGAGTTATCACATGTAACCCTAAATAATAAGTCTGCTAATACCGAGATAAAAACTCAGCTCATGCGTAAACCTCACAGACCACATAAAATATTTATCCTTATCTCTTTTTATTTCAGTTACATAACTCTGGTATTTAATCATAAATCATACACTGACTACATGGATGCATTAATATAAAAAAAAACCACTCTTTCGGGCATATTCCCAACCCAAGGAAATTTCTTATTCTAAATTTAAAATCCACTCAATTTCGTTACACTTAGCCTTCATTATGGATGCTACAACCTGCCTCAATAAATCACGTAAAGCGAAACCTTTGGATCACAATTCTAAAAATTACAGCATTCCTATTGTGAGTGTACTTAGTGGGTCTTCGTCTGGGAGTAAAGCAGGCCGAAACGTGAAGCTGGCCGCTCATCTCCTCCTGAACGTAGGCCACCATTTCACTTTAGGTTTACCGACAAAATATCTGTGGAATATAATCTAAATTCTACCATTATCTTAAAATACCCGCTTTATCATCTTGAGGTGAAAAAGTAGAATCGCGAAACTTGCATGTATTTTTCTAAGAACACCGGACATTTGTTTCGCTCCCTTTTTCTCGGTTTACATAAATAATTGGAAAAGGCGGAATTTATAGGAGGTGAGTGGTGACGGATGGCTGGTGCCAACTGTGGACAAGGGGTAGCTTAAACTTGAACAGCTAATTTTAACTACGTAACCTCAAAGCCTGGAGCAAACTCTGATCTCACGTTGGCTGCAAGCCGGGCTGGCATGAACAGTTTCTAACACAATGCAAAGTTATGCAGAAATAACTTACTTTCGTTATGATTTAGCGTCACTGAGAGACTAACGTTACTAATTTCCTTACTTATTAATATTAAAAGAAAAACATTAATTTAGATTATACGAGCTTTAAGACTGGAGTAGAGAGTTATAATGCCAAGTAACGTAAAATTCCACCTCATTTTCGTAAGAAATCTAACATAAATCAGAAAATTAACCACAAGGCTACCTCACTTGGTCCATGATATATTTACGATTCCATAAACAAATATCTAACATCGCTTATACATTTTTCATGGTTATCCGCAGGAACACAAGGCAAATTCGTTGTTTGGAACAAACTTGAGGGGTTTGGTCACAGCATAATAATAAATAAAACAGTACAATTGATAAAGACGCTCAGGATACAGAAATTTAACTGCCTAAGCGTACATTTTAAAACCAAGAGTAAAAATACGTCCTTTTCAATACAACACATAAAGTATCACAAAGGATATATTTAAAACATTCAAGCTTTGCTTTTAATTTAATTTCATTTGAAATTACACTGACAAACGCAAATTCCCTTTCTGGACAAATATTGAACCAATGCGGAGATGGGATATTCATCTTTTCACGTATAAAGACATGGAGTGTGGTATCAATTATTAAACTTCTATAATGTTACGGTACTTTGCAGAGTTTCTTTGAATATAAAACAACTTTTATATATTATGAAGACTGGCGCTGATGCTACATTACAGACCACGAATAAAACTCAATTAAATTGTTTCCCAAACTTCTTACAGGCACACTGCAAATAATAAGTGTCAACATATTTATCTCTCTAACATTCGTAATGTCTTCCTTAACAGTCTACTAAACTAATACGGTAAATATTTATTTGAGGCATCCAAATAAAGTATTATAATGCCTAAAATGATGTATTTTTCAGTGAATTTAAATCACAAAATCCCGACACCAGACTTATCGTCTAAGAAAACCTAAAATACTCGAGAAACAAAATATTTTATTAATGCCTACAACTTTCTCTGATAATTTCCAACTCAATCGATATTTGACTTAATCCCAAGCACTTAAAAATCTAATTTAAGGAAACCGACACGTAATATTCATTCTTAAAATTAAATATAAATATAAAAATGTATATTCTATCACTAATTTAAGAAGTACAAACAAACGTAACCACAATAATTTCAGCTGATCAACATATTCTAACCGTCTATCATCACACTACGTGCATTCAATGCTTTATAATGCCTGGAAATAAACATTGTCAAACCTTTGTAGCCACATCTTATACAAATCCTGTACAAGAATTCAGACGGTATCCCAAAGAAAACAACACTTCACCATTACAAATATAAACTGGTTAATATTGTTTTTGGAAATAATCCCTGTTTACAATGAGTATTCATACCAAACCCATAAATATAATTTGCACAGTTACTGTCAAAATGTGTGGTATATACAGTTATAACTGGGTTTTAAGGGGTTAAATAATATACGAACCGTTCGTACTTACGTTTCTCGAATGCGAGGCCCCTACAAAGATTTGCTTTATCACGTAAGATTTACAACCTTGTTCCCAAACTCTAAGCATACAGCTATAAAGAATATAAGAGATGTTGATAACTGAACTTGGAAAATTTATATTCTTCTTTTAATAACGTTTCAGGGCAGTCAGTCAACCAGTAGTGTTCACACAGAACAGCGTACGAAATGTGACACATTTGTAACATTAACACCTAACTGTTTATTGAAAGTTAATATCTGACAGTCTGTAGTAATTCCCAGAAATAACTGTAGAGGGCAGTGAGATCTCACAGCTGTGACTCACAGCGCGCTAGCGAATAGTGTTTTCGGCCATAGCGAAATCCAGTCAATACTTTAATCCCGAGTTTGACGAATAAGAATTTGTTCAAAAGAAATCAGGTGGCGTGCGGTGACGTCATGAACCGTGACTGTCCAGTTGATCAGTTTGATTTCCGAAGACATGACGATGTGTCATTACAAGATCTGATTATGTCTCCAAAGAATTGCTCAACAAAATGGCCATAATGAATTTGAGCTTAACTGAAGAAATTTCTCAATACATTCTGCGTCAGGACCTGTACACATTACGACATTTAACGCTGAAATAATGACTTTAAGAACATTCCCACGTGCCCTCATTTCGTCTGTCACTTTGCAACTGGGTACTTGAAATGATACTGTGCACCAGTGGTCATTATTTCAAGAAATACTACATTTTTAACATCATAGATGGCTCTGAAGATGACGACATTTCGTAGCAGTAAGCATTTCAAGAAGGAACAGGACCTAGTAACTGAAATTAAGAATACTGAGACGATATTGAATGAGCATACATTCGGCTGTTTAATGATGGCTGAACTCCCTTACGTTAAATTAAAATATTTTACGCGTAAATATTATTTTATCCGGTGTACCAGAAGGCGCTACAAAAGAGAGAAAGAGAAATTTTAGGGACGAAGATAATATTAATGAAAGTAGTGGCACTTTTACACCGAAAGAAATTGCTTCCATAAATGTTGTATCTCAGACCATACCGCAGAGATATGCTGAACAAGATGACTATCAGTTACCAATTAAGAAAATCAAATTTGGAAGGAAACTAGTTTTCTTACCTAACAACCTTGTTCAACGTATTTTCTTTAACTAAAAAATATTGTCTATTTCAGATTACGGTGGTGAGTAGTGAATATACATTAACGAAAACTTGTTTTTGTAGTTTTAAAAAATAAAATTGTTACTTATGGTTTTCCTAAATTATTCTCTTGTTGTACACGTAAGAAACCTGTACGTACCCAGTAATAGAATCCTAAAATATGCTAATTTGTTTATAATTACGTTGATAAAATGATAACTTGTGCAAAAAACATGATATTTACCGTACACATCACGATGTATTAAAAGTTTATAATTTATTATTAGCTGTATAATTATGTGGTACTCTACCACACTTAAGTACATCTATTTTTACCTTAAAAAGCAAAAATGTAATTCTAAATCAAATGCAAAGTCGATACTTAAATTTTACTTCATTCTCCGTGGCGTCTGGAAATAGTGACGACTTGTACGGCCACAAAAATAATTATCCAAAACATTTCGTAACGAAGAGATTGAAAACTCAAATGGAACTCTTCGTAAAACGAAGGAACAACAAATATTTTAGCGATAATTCTACATTTGATGTAACAAATCATACTTACTTACCGTTTGCCTGTCTGCACTGGTCTTATCTGCGGGTCATCGGGAGCGTAGTGTTGATACTCTGCGAAACGAAAGACAGAAAGAATCTCAGCTGAATGAAACCCATTTAACATTTTGCTTCTACAGAAGCAACTTTACACACCTCTCTAATTTTATCAATTTTCAGATACAAATCAGAAGTGTTCAGGGAAAGGAATGCAAGGTCAGCGAATAATAATCATCATGTAACAATGTTCAAATTCGATGTTTCTCATTAAAACGATAAATAATATGAGTCTATTACGCTAGTTCGTTACAAAGGGAATGTAATAACATTATCTTCATCTACTTGAAGAGTACTCGAGCTATCGACGCACGAAGGAGCGGATTTTCTTTAAAGAAAATCAGAATATCATATCAGGGCCATCTGATATCGGAATCACTTAACACTTATTTTAAGAGATAAAAGCTCAAAGCGAAAATAACAGAACAAAGATATGATTTAAATCAGATGGCTGAAATAAAGGAATTAAGAAATACTTAAATCTTAATTGGTCCTCGACGGTAAGAAAACCTCTGACGTACAATGTCTACCAAGAAGATTTCTCAAAACCCTGAAAAGAACAGAGCAAAATTTATCATAACGGACGTGAATATGTTTAATGTTAAGACGTTACAATGCGAAGGGCATGACGTTCTAAACCTCGTCGAGAATATCAAAAAATGATGGAGACAGCAAGGACCTCTAAACCGATGGTAAACATCTAACCCAGAAGACAGCTGTCTTCATTTTGAAAGTTCTTGTGTGGAAAAGAATACGTTAAGACGAGACACTGAAGAAGCTGATTTCTTAACAGAAGATATGTCGTCATACTCAATGGATCTAGAGACTTCTTTTCCCGATAAAGTGGGTCACTTCGTGATAGCCGGACAACTTCAGCATAAGAACAAAATGGCATCCAACTGGAAACGCGAGCCGTGTCGCTGTAATTGAAAGCCAATTATTTCTGAATGAACAACATAACTGCAATTTTTACAAAACTAAGAAACGATTACATGCGAACAGATTTGGCCTATTAGTAACGCAATGGCAAAATACTAAATGACAAAAATAGTAACGTAATTCGTGACGACATAAGTAGCCATCTGGGTCTGCCATCTGGTTCCTAAGTGTGAAATGAGCAACTTGTGTGAAAAGCACCCCATTCAAAACGAGGAAAAACTACTGAACTGACATCATCACATCCAGAAGCGACAACGTGACAAAATCATGTTTCGTAATGATTCTGATCTGATGATAATGTTAAGTTTCAATATCAACTGAATCTGCAAAAAAGTCCTTATAAAAATCAGAAAGATAAAAGCTGTCCCGCTACACGCCATGCAGGCACTTGGGGGGAGAGGCCGTATAGCTCCTACTCATTCTTAACTTCGTCACTAGATGGGGTGAGTAGTTAGCGTCACGCCCCGGCCGCGTTTTACCCACGGAAAAGGACCACAGTACCCAATGGAAAGGAGACTGGGTGGGCCCGAGGCTAGAGGAAAGATTCACTGCCCCAGGCGGGGATCGAATCCCTGTCATCCAGTTCTTAACCAGTCACTATACTGACCTAGCTATCCCGGCTCACACAGAAATCCTTAATAATTTCCTTTCCAATTGGTTTGAACGGAATATATTAAACTTCATATTTTAAGAAAGAGAATATAATTATTTTTTGAAGAAATGTGTATAGAAGACATGTGGTCTCGCCCATGATACTTTAATTACAGTTTCTGACAGGCAAGAGTGGCCTATACATTCTCTGGCAAATCACCATTCGTAAAAATAGAGCAGCCCATCTGAAATAAAATGAACCGTTAAACCAAACATATTCTCACCCATTTTAGACCAGCCAATACCACCGGCCAATCAACGCAAAAATTTAATTTCCGGGACACTTATTTACCACTCTTATTTCAGATTAGAGAACTGACACGATCCATTACCGACAGGGCAGGACATTTTTCTTCGCCACTAAAGTCCAGACCGGTTCTACGGGCTACGCAGATTCTAACAGGCACAGTTCCCCCCCGTCCTCTGGGGGCAACGCGTCTCAAGCGAAAAGCCAACCACTCACCCCCATCTATAACAGATGTTAATAACTTGTGGAGCTATAACTTCAAACTTCCCCATACGTGAGCACGGCAAGATGTTTACTTACGCACTCGGGGCTACTGTCATTTTAGAGACAAACAGAATCACTAAAATAAATTATGCCAAAGAAGTTTACAGTTGATTGGAATGTCCACGTACTAAAAAGCGGAAACGGTCTTAGACGACTAGACCAGTGGTATTCAACCCCCGGGGATACGCGAAGACATCTTAGGGGGTACGTAAAATTTTAAAAAAATATATTATTTTATGATAAACACTGAATAATCAGTAATTTAATTTATTTTAGATGTAGATTATATACTATGTATAACTTGAATTATACACCAAAAACTTTGGGGGTACAAAGTTGAAGAGAAATTATATCTGGGGGTACGCGAAGACATCTTAGGGGGTACGAGAAATTTAAAAAAAATATATTATTTTATGATAAACACTGAATAATCAGTAATGTAATTTATTTAATTTATTTTAGATGTAGATTGTATACTATGTATAACTTGAATTATACTCCAACAACTTTGGGGGTACAAAGTTGAAGATAAATTACATCTTGGGGTACGCGAACAAAAAAAGGTTGAATACCACTGGACAAGATCATAAGATCCCAATGGGTCAGTTAAGTAATTACTGAAATTGGATCATCAGTCATTTATTTTTACTTGGAAATCTGATTCTTGGACTAATTCACGACGCAATGCAATAGAGACCCGTGGGACATTGGCTTAAGATACAATGCCAGACTTCAAAGTAAACGTCTTGACCATAAAGTTAACACTGGCAGGTATCGAGATCATAGTCATTACTAAAGTTTATAGGAACTTCCAAAGTCACACTACTGAGACTTTCATTAAACTCTTCGTCTGAAACAAAGGAGAGAATCTACCAGATTACGCGGTGCAACACCAAGGAAGACCATCACCTCCGACGTCTTCACTGTTAAGTAAGACTACCAAGACCAGTCTGTTAACCGACACCATGATACTTAGCTGATGAAGACAATGTTTTATTTACTTAAAGCTTTAAAATAGCACGCTTACTAAATATAAGAAAGCATACATGTACATAGAACTGTCGACGGTGGTTCCAAAAACCTCGAATCAAATTTCATTGACATGAAACTTAGTCATGGATCAATCAGATAAATTACAGGTACATACTTCATTAACTTCACCCAGTCTCGTGAAACAGACCTTTTACAAGAGATGGACAAATGAACATGTCGTATGGGACAGAGAAACAGCTCAGCGCTTATGTGGGTGTTAAAACCGTAATCATTAAACATTATTTAACTAATCGTGTTGTTTTGTCTTCGAAATAAATACGTAGGCTAAGAATGTCAGTTCACAACATTCATGATCCTGAATTCAGTACCTATCCAATTAATGACATCCCACTATCAAACTTAAATTCCAAAAACACATCAATAAAGAAGTATTCATTTTGAGGTTATTAAAAATACTTCGCTACGCTGCGAGTTCTGAGTTGTCTTAACTCGCATGGGTTCCGCTGTTCGTGTTGTAACGTTGTAGGATTTTTCTTTTGTTATGTAACATGAAATGTGATGGCTACTACAGTCAATCCGAATTATGTTAAACAGGTACGTGGGAACTAACTTTTTAGACAAGTTGTGGTAATTGATAGTTTTACAGCAAGAATTCAAGCCACTGCTTCTAGCGTTATTATTATTTAGACCTCATTTCTTATATTTACTTGCTGTGCTGACTGCATCTTTGTGGTATTTAATTTTGTAAGTTTTTTCTGTTTTTATTGTTTAATGTTTTTATTTAGTATTATTGAATTTAATTATATTACTTAGGTATCGTATTTAGCCCATTTACTTGTGAAATATTATTCAATAAATGAATTCAATTATTATTATTATTATGGTACATTTATATATTTAGTTTCATTTGTTTGTTTGTTCTTGTATTTGTAATGTTTTACTTTCATTATTATTGAAATGAATTTAATTATATAAGTATTTAATCCTGGACTTTGGCTGTTGTTAAGCACTTAAATAAATTAATTGAATTATTATTATTATGGTACATTTATATATTTAGTTTCATTTGTTTGTTTGTTCTTGTATTTGTAATGTTTTACTTTCATTATTATTGAAATGAATTTAATTATATAAGTATTTAATCCTGGACTTTGGCTGTTGTTAAGCACTTAAATAAATTAATTGAATTATTATTATTATGGTACATTTATATATTTAGTTTCATTTGTTTGTTTGTTCTTGTATTTGTAATGTTTTACTTTCATTATTATTGAAATGAATTTAATTATATAAGTATTTAATCCTGGACTTTGGCTGTTGTTAAGCACTTAAATAAATTAATTGAATTATTATTATTATGGTACATTTATATATTTAGTTTCATTTGTTTGTTTGTTCTTGTATTTGTAATGTTTTACTTTCATTATTATTGAAATGAATTTAATTATATAAGTATTTAATCCTGGACTTTGGCTGTTGTTAAGCACTTAAATAAATTAATTGAATTATTATTATTATGGTACATTTATATATTTAGTTTCATTTGTTTGTTTGTTCTTGTATTTGTAATGTTTTACTTTCATTATTATTGAAATGAATTTAATTATATAAGTATTTAATCCTGGACTTTGGCTGTTGTTAAGCACTTAAATAAATTAATTGAATTATTATTATTATTATTATTATTTATATGCAGAGGTCGTAAACATTTTTGCCACAATAAAGTCCGTCTTAAAATCTAGGAAATATAGTAATATAGGATATATTTATTGTCAGTAGCGTCACCACGATAGATTTTCCACATTTAACCTCTTTGGTATTCAGCTATAAGCCAGCTGACCAATGAGAAAGCAGATCAGACCTGGCCGCTGTCGAAACTGTACTGTCTCCACAGAATAACACGTCAGTATATCGGCACAGGCACTTCGAATGAATACGTCGTTGTACAATACAGAAACAACGACGTGAGGTTAAATTGTATGCCTGTTATTAGATGTTGGCAGCACACCAAGAATCATAAAACCACGAAACTTGCAGGATCTGGACAGAAAACAGATCGTACACACAGAACTAAAATTTGGCTTTATGCTGGGTTCATACAATTTTTAACTATCGTTTCATGCTTCGAATATCATAATGAGAATCACACAATATGTTCCAGGATAAATTTACCGCGTACAGTTGCACTGGTATAAAAACACGCAGAATAAATCTGGAATCCAATGACGATTCAGCATTCAATTACTTTTATACTGCTGTTGAGCAGTTTTATAGAAAGACTTTATTTTTCCTTGCTGAGGGCGTTTCCTGTGTTTAGATACTTCGACAGCTGCCTTGTGTTCATACAATACTCAACATTCAAGGCGTTTGAACGTTTTACAAATTTCTAGGAAGTTCAGCATTTTTAACATTTCTGGTATGACCTGCTCTGTCGTTACTGATACAAACATGTTGAGATCCGTTTCCAGCAACGAGACCCAGTTGAGGGTTCTTCAGCACTACTTTTATAAACCACATGACGTGTCTACAAGGCTTCGACAGACTTCTATGCAACTTTCACGAGCAGATATTTTATTAACGTTTCCTTAGACCAACGCGGTTATATGGGAGCGGTAAAGTACAGCTGTTTTAGTTACACAACACAACATATGTACAATCCGCAACACAGCGTTTATGCCTGCAACTAACCAACCTACGTACTGTCCGAAACGCTAAGAACGGAGACCTGCGCATGCGCGAGACACAGTCACTTGCTAGGTAACACGCATTACTGGAAATGGCAAACAGAGCCTTGGGTGTGCTTGCTGTAGTGATATTTTTGAGCACGTCTGCTTTAAACACTTACTCCCGCTGTATAGCACCGCAACTCTACCACACACCGAATTGATTTCGGAGAACTTTGAAAATAAACGCATTTAACTAAAGAGTGTATGAAGATAAATGAAGATGCCTACATTTTTTTTGTAGCGCATGTTCAAGCACGCCTACGCAATACAGGGTGTGTCAAAAAGAAGTAAACACATAACGAGATGGCAACTTATAAGTTGCACACCGCTGTAAAGTAAGCCACGAAACTAACAGAAGTAATTTTCAAAACCTACACTCGATTCGTTAATTCACTAAATGCAAACGCTGACATATGTAATGGTTTAAAGATTCGTTAATTCGCTAAACGCAAACGCTGACATATGTAATGGTTTAATTAATTAAAATAACCTTATTTATTATTATTATTTAGTGTTCTGTCTGACGACAGGTCCATATGAACAGGATCCTTCCATCCTTTTCTCGGACTGGGACCTGTTCATATACATTCTTGGCAGATGATCCAGAAGTGGTTTGCCATTGCCTTCTTCTGTGTGTGAATGGAGTAATTGTTGGGATGCCACGGAGAAACCGGGGAAGCCCCCGGAGGAAAACTCCGTGTTGCCTAGACCACGGCCTTGCCCAACACAAGTTATAAATTCGTGCACCGCCGGGAATCGAACCCGAGACTACTAAATGTAAAGTCTATATACATACATACTTTTTGGAACACCCTGTATAATCATGTCGTGTAACGTACTGAACATTCCCCTATTCAAATACTGTGCAAATTAAATCTTGCGAGATAGATGCAATCTGCAATTAAGTAATTTTTCATCCCGCTAATCAATTATAAAAGGATTCACTGTCACAGGAGATTTAAACTTTCTTCTCAGTGATATTTATAAATTTCCTCCCTTGCAGATTCTGTATTCTTCGACCTCTCGCAAACACGAATATGTCACAAGACGTAACCTACTTTAGCCTTTTGTGACCTTTATCTGCCGACATTAAATTTTATATCCGCTGAATCCATAATTTTTAATTAAAGCTAAGAATCAGGTGGCCACTTCCCACTACTGCCAACGCTATAACAAAACAAGTAGGTCGACTGCTACTTATGTGTTTCTCCTACATATCCTGAACTCTGTCCTGCGAACTGTCGGTCCAACTTACGTCTGCAGTGAACACAGAAAAATATATCTGGATCACGCCGCAATTTCCCGCGGCTATTAAACAAAAATTAATTCTCCAAACACATGGAAAGCCTAATCCAAATTTCGGGCATAGTACCGTAAATTAGGCAATGACAAGCTTCCTTCCCTATTCATTATCATCCTCACATTCGAGCTACTGAAAACGAGTCATTAAATAAATTATAAATAAATCCATCAGCTGGTTCAGAAGTTACGAGACAAAGTAAGTTGAAACTCCATAAAGCATTTCTATCTGGAATACATCCGTCTTCTTCATGTATAGTAGGCGCCAACAAATTGTAGTTTTCAAGGTCACAGCAAAACAATTGAACGTTGCAATACGAACAGTGGATCCCACGTAAGTGAAGACGGCTCAGAACGTGGTGACAACATAGAGCAGCCCAGTCAAGCGCGGGGAGGAGGGGGGGTTAAGTCCTTTCGTGACCTTGAAGCAATTTAGTGAAAGCCAATGTATTAAAGACGTAGCACAGTAATCCAACCTAACACCCAAATCATGTTCCTTTTCCCGCCAGAACCTGTAATCAAACTCAGCGACGAGGAAATAAATGTCTGCGTGTACAAATAGGTTAGTCTTCTCACTGTATTTGCCTTGTGCTTAGTTCGTCAACACACGACAAAAACTTAGGTTAAGAGACCGAGTTTCTAACGCAGTACAGCCCTCGACACTCCAATGAATCTAAGCAACTCATTAAAGACGGACAAACGTATTTCATACACCCACCTTTCTTTTTCACCAAAAGTTTATTTTGGTGAAAACAAAATGGCCGCCTCTAAGGTCCCACTTACACAAAATAAATAAGAGGAACGAATAATACCAGATGCTTTAGTTTATTCGACGTTAACATATTTAAATAAATACAGGATTTAAAGCGGAACTGTATGTTATTTCGACCTCCAGCTAGAAACAATTGTTAAAAGCGGAAATGATGCATGAAATTGTAAAAAAACGGAAAACTCTTTCGTTCAACGACTATTTATCACGGAATTTGAGAGACGATAATGCAATTTAAAAACATTCTAATCCTCCTCACTGCCTTACTTTACACTCCGATAAACAAAAAAGACGCTGATCAAATCTCTAAGTAACCAGTGAGTAAAAACAATGTACCAATATTAAGACGTAATGGAGATACATAAACACAGACCTTCCTGATTATGATTACGACAAATGATTATATACTAAACATCACATTAAGGCAGTCTGTAATTATTACATACTGCATTTTAATCTTGTAAGTCTCTGGATACATTCTGAAACGTCGTGAAGCAAACGCAATTCCAATGTCTCCTGCGTAACATCGCAGATAAATTGTACAGTTTAATTTTAATTAAATCTCAAGGTCTGTGATGATCGTGTTTAATTAAAATAACGAACTTCCAGAACATAATCCATCGCCTTATTTAAAAACACGACGTTTCGGAGACTGATTAATTTAAAGCTTATATAAAGCACACATTCGCTCGGCCACCTCTGGAACAGAAGCCAGGCCCTACACTTCTGTAGTCGCTCATGAAAATATACCTGAAATGTACGTCACCGAAGTCGGATTTCACATAAAATTTGTTCTCCCTGCACGAGTTTCACAAAGCATTTCACTGGAAAAACTGCCAGGGCATATCTGAGAGGAAAATATTGACACAGCAGATTGAGCGGTGAAACCAGGTGAAGAGGGGGTAGTGGGGGAGGGAACTTCCCCTTAACCCCCGCCACAGCCAACCCTGGTGGAACGAGTGCGCAGGGCAATTCATTTGCATTGTCCGGGGATTCAGAATGGTCATAATCAAATATCGTTCATTCAATTCCAAGTTCTTCTGAGCCAAATCCCAATGAAACTTTTCCTACTGTCTGCGTTTTCATTAATGTTCATTATTAATACGTCTAAATACTCTTATATAAAGTTTTAAAAAAACTTCGTTAGCCGCCTGACACGCTAACTGAAAAAAAAAGTTAATTAAATTTTACGTTTTAAATTATTTGTCAATTATTTGATATTCGTTACGTTTCTTACTTACGGTTTCATATGGTTTTAGATTGTTATTATTCAGCATTTAAGTATAAATCTGATATATTGTTTATGTATTTATTATTTATTTTAGTGTTCTGTCTGAGGACAGGTCCATATGAACAGGATCCTTCCATCCTTTTCTCGGACTGGGACCTGTTCATATACGTTCTTGGCAGATGATCCAGAAGTGGTTTGCCATTGCCTTCTTCTGTGTGTGAATGGGATGCCACGGAGAAACCGGGGAAGCCCCCGGAGGAAAACTCCGTGTTGCCTAGACCACGGCCTTGCCCAACACAAGTTATAAATTCGGGCACCGCCGGGAATCGAACCCGAGACCTTTGTTTATGTAAGGATCGTAAATTAAATACGGTTGGAAACATAACCTGTTATGAATAATTAAAGATAACAGTTGTGTAACAACTTAAAACAACTACGGGAAGACCACAACAGTGATTGTCAGACAGTGCTTTGATTTATTAGTTAAAAGTCTTCAGTGTTTATTGTGTATATAGCTCATAATCATCAAGACGTGAATCGCTAAATATATTTCCGATGAAAAAAAAAAAATTAAGTCACGACTTCCCACAATGCGAGCCTTAAATATATGTTCCGGGGGTCGAAGTTTAGTGTAAAACTTCATAAGAATAACTTAATAAAATGGATTAACATTTAAAATCCTACTAGGGCAAGGATATAATGAACTTCCTGAAAGATGGTGAAAATTCGTAACTCTCGGAAAAGTTTCAAACTTGCAGTTCACGCTTCTCAGAGTTGCCAACCATCAGCAAAGGTTGCTGTACAGCAGTGTCAGTCAACAGATTTAAGAAAAAAAATTCCCGTTACATCAAAAGGCAAACACACGCACGCACGCACGCAGGTTGTTTCGATAATGGTTTCCCACGCATCTGTAGACACGGGGGTGAGAGGGTATTCGGGAGTGGAGTTAAAATACATTGGACCTTTTTCCAACCACCGCAGAGTTACGGGCGAAAAAAAACAAATGCATACATGTTTGTACTTTGATAGATGGCAGCACTGGTGACAGTTTCGTTTCAAGATGTTACCATTACTGATTCTCTGTGGCATCTTATGTCAGTTGTTTCTGATCCGTGGAGAGTGTTAAACGTAGTGGCAGAATGAATCATTGGTTAAAGGCCTCTAAATACGCTGACGTACATTTTCTATTTCGTTTCTTTCCGTGTGCACGCCATGAAATCGCCAACGCCCTACCACGGTCGGAAATAGGGCCAATGAGGTAAAAACACATTTCACTCGAAATCACCTCCAGAATAACCGCGCAATGTATTATGAGACATCTGTATGTACGCATATATAATGGCCCATATATGAAGGTATATACATTTTGGGGAGCTATATACACAGAAATATATAAAAGTAAACATTTCAGATCACGTAAAAACAAACGGAAGGCAAGCCATCTACATCGTAAACTAAAATAAAGGCCTAAATATGCAGATAAATAAATTTAAATCAAAGAAACGTACCAATACACACTTCCGGTTCTACTGTTGATAACATTAATTCTCAGTTCGACCGCTTTTCACCTCGTCTTCAGCCGAACACTGTGGTTTCGAAAAAAACACCGATTGAACACCAATGCACTACGTTGGTGTACCGTTCGTCGAGCCACCATCTGGTCAAATTTCCTTTCACCAGTCTAGATTTCTGAATCTGAATTTAGTTATAACTGAAGGACACTTTTCAGGATCACTGACGTCATCGAGGTATGAAACCGGTCGATAAGTCAACGAGAAACCAGAATCCCTTTCAGCATCGATGTGGGATTTTTACAAACAGCTCCAGTCGGGTGGCTGAATCACCGCTCCTGAACACATGGCTTAGACGTTCAAGTGCAGAACAGCCCGTCCCCCCCCCCCCCGGGGAGGGGGGGGTCTTGCTGGCAACCAAGGCAGTGACGCAGGTGATGGAACAGTGTAAAATTTTATTGACCTTAGATAGCTGTCTTCTGGTTTGTGACGCCATGTAGTCTCATAGTACATTACCGACGTTTCAGAAGTCATTGCTGCCTCCATCATCGCCCTGATGATGGAGGCAGCAAGGACCCATAACACAGCTATTTTCAGACCCAACGCCGAGAAAACCTCAAATCTTACTTTAATGATTTTATTCGTGCTTCAGGTCGGATCACACCACGGGGTAGGACACGATCAGATCATTTCAGACAAAAAAAAAAAACTCTTTCAACAGGAATCCTATGGGCAAGGACCCGGCCAAGTCTAGGGCAGGACACCTTTGGCGATCCTCAAGTTCTATCATTGTGATTATGACTCACGATGTCAGATGAAGTCACATCGTGACGCGAAAAACTAAGAAACAAATTCTTTCGTCACTGACGTAACATTTTAAGTAATTCTGTCAACACGTTCAATTTTATATGATATGGTCTACAAGTATAACTAAGATGCTTAAATACAGTTGCTTGTATATTAATTTCGATTCTAACACCACAAGAACTTAAAAATAAATCTGTAATTTGTCATATTTCGCGTATATAAAAGTGTTGTTAAAACGGGATGTTTCACTACGCCTTGAAGAACACGCCGAATCCGACTGCTACATTCGAAAAAGCTGCTTTAATTTTAATTGGAGCCATCTACTTGGAAATTTCCGTAGAAATGCAAGAATTACTGGGCTCCTTTTTTTATCTAGACTCAAAGGTACTTGTATTATCTGTTCAATTCCTGTAACCATTACAGGCTACTGTTACTGATGCTATTATTACGAACTAGGAAAGCGTATAAACGTTGCTCTGCACAAGTCAGATAATCCCTCTGTGCCGTGCAGTTTGAACTAAAAATATCATCTTGACACGCCAACAAAGCAACTTTATTAACATTCACATCAATGTGAATAAAATAGATACGAGATTCTCACGGTGTTGTAGATGTCGTAGTTGTTCTGGGATGTTCGTATACTCCCTTCTCGATTATCGATATTTCGTAAAAAAAAATCTCTTTTCCGTCTTTAGCCCTGAAGATGGAGGCGAATTCAAAAGACGTAGCTCTGAAGATGGAGGCGAATTCAAAAGACGTGACAACCAAGAAGAAAATACCATTTAAAAGTTACGTATGTTAACTAAGACCGAATGTGTCAGAAAAAGACAAGTTCCGTGTTTATAGTCCACATCTGTATTTACCTCGCAACTAATATACAGATAATTTAATAAAAAATTTAAATAATTCATAACGACAAACATCTCATTTTAAGAGTGGCATTTCTGGTCTTCTGGGTTGTGATTCGGTGGTCTTGTTTCGGAAAACACATCGCATCCACTTCAGGGTAAACAATACCACAATTTAACTGCCACAAAACCAAGTTATCGTATCATTTAAGGGTGGATGAGTTGAAGAAAACGCTTATAAAAAAATTGTCAGTGGAACCACGGTTCCGGAGAATTTGACGTAAATACGTCTATACGGAAAGGAAGTTTATATATTGGCTTTATTCTAAATATTTCCTTTATACATCCTTTACAATTGAGAAAAGTTTGATTAAGACTTTGCTTATTTAACTTGAATCAGTTACGCTTAAGATGGGTCTGTGGTAGCTGAATGTAATGTAATGTAATGTTTTATAGGTAACAACAATGCCGAGTAAACAGATGACGTTTCCTAGGTACACTTGTTACACTTTTTCGTTCCCCTTTTTTGCCGAATGACCCTTCAATATACAGTATTTACGTCAAAAAACCAGGTCGCTGTTCACAACTACTTGAAACTGAACAGAGTATATTTACTTCATACACTCACCCCTTTCCACTTTTCATCCTTTTGTCCTGTTCCTACATTTATCCCCAATCCTCTTTAGTCCCACAATCCATTACCATCCATTTTGTTTCAACATCATCGTTACCCACAGACCATTGAATTACTTCTAAAAGTTGTAAAATGTTGTCAGAACTTGTAAATAGAATTCTACTATCTAGCATAATTATTTAAAAAAATATGACTCTGATATGATAACGCATTAAAAAATATACGAGGTCAGTCCAAAACTTTACCTAAAATCCGTATCACAATTTAAACATCTTAGACCGTCACAAATACTGAAAATGATAAATGATTAACTTTGGGCATTCGACTAAAGTGACTGAATCCGATTAGAAGAGTAGAATCAGTATTTCCTGAAACTTCTGACTAGATTCAAGGGCTGTATCTTACGCCTTCTAAGAAGCCAATCAGGCCCGCGCGATATCAGAGGGGAAAATGGTATTTTCTCAATCTTGTAATTCCCGCATTTCGGACGCACAGAAATTAAACTAAAATAAGTGTCTGGATGTATGTGGATGTACCTGCTACTTCAACGATAATCTAGCACTGCATAAACTAAAGATTTACCACTGCAGTGAACTCAAAGAATATACCTCAGTCGTTTGTAGGCCTATTTTTTAAAAGCTCAAAAACGTGAGAAGTTAAAAATTATTCAATTTCTTCATAAGAACAATAGTTATTTCTGTTACCAATAATTTTAATGTCTCAGTACTATTAATTTTTATATGATATTTACTATAGATTTTGTCCTGGTATTAGAATTCGACGTGTGTCCATGTGGTGATATTATACGATTTAAAGTGGAATTAAAAAGGTACGTAATTACACATTTCTTTTACTTTGGTGATGAATTTCTAATGTCCACAAAAGAGTCGTAATATTCATCAAGGTTTCCATGCATTTATGTAGTACAATTTGTCTATTGTATGTTATGGGTGGATGTATTTGTAACATATCACTAATTACGTAAACCCTTCATTTAAAATAAGTGAAATTTTACAAAACTATGAATCCTTCTTGAAATGCGTATATGTATTGTATTATTATGCCCAACTTATGGATCCATGGAATGTAATAAAGATGTATGAACATGTGTGAATATCATTAAAACATGATTGGGTTATGGACTGCATTATCATTCATGTTAAATCACAAGCAAGGGAAATTCACCCATATACACAGAATAGGAAAGAATAACAGTTTTCACTTTGCTAATATAACATCAGTATGGCACAACATGGCTATCGCCTATAATTATGCAGCAGATCCTACAATTTATAAAAATGCGTTCAATGTCGAATACGGAAACAGAGGTTGACTATCCTAATTAAATAGGGAGTTGAGTCAAACGTTTTATTTCTCACGTCTGTGAAATTACGAAAAGACAATCTGCCAATTTCTTACACCAAGTAGTACTTACTCTGAGTTACTGACTGTCCACTTTTATAATTTTCTACTGGCACATACAAACTCACCACATGACAATCAGATCCAAAGTACAAACACGCATCTACACCATCTCCGAATAATTAACGTAGTTTTAACAAGGCGAGAATGTCTCCTGTTATCATCTAATTATTGCTGTATTAATGAGTAAACTTTCATTAACATCAACTCATACTTCTTCATCTGTCATGCATTAGTCCCTCTGACTTGTTCCAATTCATAAACCATTCAAACTCTATGAATCTCTAAAAATATTAGTTTCTACAACTACGCGACAGATCGACTCGTCACCTACACATAACACGATACGATCCTTCGAGTTCAACGTGAAACAATCGACCATGACGACACGATGTGTTCAACGTGAAACAATCGACCATGACGTACATCGAAATATCGATTGTAACACTTAACCTTATTTTTGGTCTGGGGGTTAATGTACTTTACGCATGACACATAAAACTGTCCCACTACACGCCATTAAACCGACTGTAGGGGTGAGGCAGTTAAGTCCTGCTCGGCGCTAGATGGAACTGATAAATCAGCTTCACGCCCCGCCCACGCACTGCCCTGGGAAAAGACCCCCCCCCCACTCATACCATATACTGACTGACCTACACGTGTTGTTTACACACTTGGTTCTCACACCTATCACGACGGAATGGGTGAATTGGGACTGGCTGTGCAAATTGTCGTATTATTTATCTATCTGTGCCACATTTTTCAACGTTAGTGACCTGATACAGTCCAAGGGAAATACATCCCCCATTCCAAAAAAACTCCTTCAACATGCACGCAGGAAGCAAACATTCTTGTCAAACACAGCTGCTAAAATATATTTAAAAAAAAAATATGACCACGAAGGGTAAAATGCGATGTATACCATTCGTCTGGAAAGACGGGAAACGGCTAGCCTCCTTTATTCAAGTGGGAAGGGCTTGGCACCAGAGATATATCCCAGCATTAAGAAGCGTGTGAGTAGTTATCTGTGGTGTGAGTAGTTTATCTGTGGTGTAACTGGATGACGTCAGCAAAACTTACTCGTCTATAGCATCCGGTAACTTCACTGATCTGGAACTCGCTTCCTAATTACACACAAACAGCGAGTTGGCTTCTCTGGCATTTTTATCCACGTTCCTGTAACAGCTTATTCTAAAAATACGAAGAATGCAACATACTTTCACTGGTCAGAATCTGAAGAAGCCAGTGGAACCAATTAAGATCCTTTTCTTCAATATTATTACACTTATCAAATCTGTTCTTCAAGTGCATTTGTTACAGTTACAACCTACTTCCTGCAGCTAACATGTTCACTGTTCATATTCAACGCCACACGGTTCAGAATTAAGAAATGGGAAATCAGTAACCTCGTGCTGATAGTAAAGTCTGGTTGATTCTGATTGGTTTAGCGAACGGAGTTTTCCAGAGATGAAACGTGAATCGAGAGCAGCTAGGATTACAATGTAGTATTGTAGGTGGTGAATCAGTACTTGGCACAGAAAACGCAAAATGTATTGTAAGATGAAAAAAATCGCTTTAACGGTTTCGTGTGGTGAAAAATGGGTTGGGAGGTTACACTTGTACCAAGAGGCGACAGGATGGCGCGGCGTCTCGTCGGGTCGAGAAAAAAACAACAAGTACTACAGAAGGAATCGAGAAAAATCGATAGAGCTGCCACAAGTAGTACAGAAGGAATCGAGAAAAATCGATATCTTAAACATGACTGCTGCCTTCGTGTGTTCAAAACAATGGACTGTACCAGACAATAGGAACAATGTTGCTTAAAATTATATTAAC
>NW_019060934.1:16396-27031 GCF_000696155.1 Zootermopsis nevadensis
TGACTGTCACTGGCTTACGAGATAGTTAACGTCATTTTAGAATGACAGTTTGCCTTTAAATGGTAAATCTGATATTCAACACTAATAAGGCTTCTTTGAACAAATATAACACGAAACCTTTTCACAGTTTTATGTATTATCCGAACAGGATGAAAATGTTTCTTGATAATGAACTAAACTCAAAATGATAATTGATTCAAACGTGGGGATCTGTGTTGGGCCCGCGTAATACTTGTAATCCGAAGCAGAGTGGACACTAACCTCATCGTCAAAGAACTGGTGGATGTCGGCTTCTTCAGGGGTTCCTCCCCATTGGTTTTCAGGGGCAGGTAGCAGACGGGCGCTGTTGGTCTGCGCCGTGGTGTGGTGGATGTCGGCTTCTTCAGGGGTTTCCAAGAATCCTTGTGTGCCTGTGGTTCCTCCCCATTGGTGTTCAGGGGCAGGTAGCAGACGGGCGCTGGTGGTCTGCGCCGTTTTGAGGCGTCGCTTCTTCGACTGGCGTCTTGACCGTCGTAATTTGGCTTTGCGGGCCTTGTCCCGAAGGCGCTTCTGTTCTCGTGCCTGTTCGGGGTTGTAGACGTACTCTAAACACGGAAAGAATAAAATTCAGATTACAGCATTCCGTAAACTGATGTTTCTGATCGCGTGATTTGACATCAGAGAAGGAAAATCAGTTTCATTCATAAATCACGTATCACAGAAAGACAGGAACAATACAATGTATTTTGATCATATCTGATTGCAAAATTAAATGTTTAATGTACTCCCATTTTAATATCGATGCATTTTGGGTTCTGGTGCCATGACTCGTTTTTTTAGAAACTGTCTCCGGTTTTTCCGTCGTATAATATAAATTTCTCCAGTTTCCCGCATAGCCACTACAGCCCTGAAGATTGAGAAAGAATCTGTCTCCGAAACGTTGGCATCTACTTAATCGCCGTGAAAGCTGCTGATAATACAGAATTAACATTTCCATTACGATTATTAAAACGAAGCAAAAACTAATGACACTGAAGTCACCACGTATTTCTCGAAATATAACAAAAATACGCCTTCTCTACTTTTGTTGACTTCTGTCACTCCAGCTCTGATCGACTCAAATCTTAAAATATGCCACTAAGAAATAAAGACTGCAGTCAATTCCAAATAAATCTGAATCGCTGATGTACCTCAGAATTCTCGGGTACACTTTTTGGAAGCTTTCTGCTGCTTGTGGACATTAAAAGAGAATTAATTACTTACCGGGATATTTCAACTTGTGCTGTGAATCTGCCTGGCGTGCGAGGGCAAAATATTCTTCTTTGTCTTCTACCTTCATCGCCCTCCACATTCCGCCAAGTCTGCAAATAGAAAAAGGTAACTTGTAAGAACACAGGCAGGTTGCAGCTGGGTAAAGGCAAAGGCAGTGGCATATCAGAGCGCACGAAATGTTTCGCCTGTTCTCAACGATCAGAACATTTTCTGCAAATGGGAATGAGATATCGAATTTCAGATTCACCTTATGAATTCTCTACCAATTTAGGACTTTTTGCATTCTTACAGTGAAAGAATTGTTCCTGGTGGATTCCTAAATTCTATTTCTCTACTGTAGGCTAGACTTCTGTACATGTATCATGTGTTCAGTTTATAATAACCGACTCTCCCCCAAGCGCCTACATGGCGTATAGTGGGACAGCTTTACTTTTTAATCCAGCAATGAAAAGCAAATTAGCATAGAAGTTAATGTGCCGAGTTTGTGAGTCGATATTTTTTCAGTTATTAGGGCTCGTAGTTTATCGGCGTCACCACGAAATATCTCCCCCCTCCCTCTCTGTGAGAAGAACAAATTTTTAAATGCGCCTTCTGAACACGAGAAATCTCACATATAATTTTACAAGTTCGCACCGGTGACATGTTTATAAACGTTAACTTGTGAACAATGATAATACGTAATTTGCTGCTATTATAATGTCCCTTTAAACCAAATTGAAAAGAAATCATACTCAACGTTAAAAATCATATCAATAGAATTCTGCCCCCTCCCCCCCTAAACATCTATAATATATTGATAATTGGGAGTTCCATAAAATTCATTCTAGACTGTTCAACAGACAAAATATATCTGAGATGAAACTGACCAATTTTTACTAATTCTGAGCTGCTAAACACGAAGATGGCATTCATTTCGCATTTCGAAGATATTCTTATCAAGCTGTTTCGCTCAATTTTCTGAATTGTAATGCAAGATGATCTCGTATTTTTTGTTGACGTAGTTGGTATTATGGATTCCTTGCTTATAGAACATAACCCAAATGAGTGGCGGTTTCTTATAGATTCCTCAAAATTCAGCTTGAAAGCAGTTTTATTGCACAATGGCGGTTCATATGAAAGAGACACACGATAACATTAAACAATTAATTAACAGAGTTAATTATGACAAATATAAGTGGTGGCTATCATACTAGGCCTTCAGGCAGGGTTACACAAAATATTGTTGCTTCCTCTGTGACAGTCGTCCAAGGAATATACATCGTGAAACTAAACAGTGGCCCCTTCGACAACTTGGAAGCAGGTACTGAAAATATTGTCCGTGAACCACTGGTAGATCAAAGCAAAATAATACCGAAATAGAGAAGCCTTTAGGTACCTCTTTCACAAATTTCCCCAACTAAGTGAAGCTGAAATCAAAGGAGGAATTTTCGGCTGTCCCCAAATAAGAAACCTGATTGTTAGTCAGTTGTTTGTAATTTTCTTGGAAACAACAGGGCGCCAAACTACAGGGAATTAGTAGACAAATTGTTGAAAGCATACTGTAAAATGGGGTGCAATATGTCTCTTAAAATGCATTTTCTTCACTCTCACTTGGACTTTCCCCTGATAATCTTTGATCGGTTAGTGATGAACATGGCGAACGATTTCACCAAGATATTTCTACCCTTGAAAGGAATTATCAGGGGAAAAGGAGTGCATCAATGATAGCTTATTACTGCTGGTCGGTGGTAAGAGATGCCTCTGAGGTAAAATACAGAAGGCCAAAAGACAATGTCTATAAGTTAGGTGAAAATTTTTAAGCATTTCCATATCATATGGACGAATTTATTAGTGATATTTTACAAAGTACAAAATATCTTCAAAACGCGAAGTAAGCTTTTTTTATTCTCATTTTCGAATTTAGCAGACGAAAATACATAAGAATTGACTACTTTCATTTCCGATATATACAACCCGTTAATATTCGTTGTCTTGTGTTAGTGGTGTGGAAACACAGTGACGAAGCTATCAGTATAAGTACTAAACTGCGTAGAAATACGACCACACCTCCTGTTGTGAAACAGCTACTGAAAAAGTAAAGAGATGCGCCATCTGCCGAACACTTTAACACCCTGCATGGTTTATCTGTGATAAGAATTTCAGATGTTGGCCATTCTGCTTGAAGCCACGGATCATAGTAATGTATCTCGTCGATGCAGTGCTGACCGTCGGACCATAACATAACCTAAAAGTAGGATCTTTTTGCCTATCTAAAATTGTACTATTAAAATATACAAAACCTTGATATTGCCCAGTAGTTATGAGTGCAAAGGTTGATCTATAATGCTAAGACAGGAACATGGACTGAGCGTTTGAGAACAGAGTGACTGAGGAAAATATTTGGTCCCAAATGGGATCTAATCTAGGCTGGAGAAAGTTACACAAGTGATGGGCAGGGCATGTAGCCCCCATTTAAAAGACACAAGGTTTTTGTAGGCAAACCAAATGGAAAAAGACAACCAGAAGATCTAGTTGAGTTTGGAATAGCTTGAACTGGATTCATCTGGCTCAGGACAGGGACCATTGGCAGACCCTTATGAACATGGTATTGAACCTTCAGGTTCTATAAAATGTTTGGAATTTTGTGAGTGACTGGGCTTTTTGGAAGAGGGCTATGTGATATCTCCAAATATGCTGCCAACACTTTTGTAAAAGTACCTAATGGAGATATCCAGGAAGATTTTAAGGATAAATGTAAGGAAATTCTTTATTGATGTATATGGATTTAGAAAAGTGAACCTTGATAGTGGCATAACTTTTTCTTACAACATTACTGCCTCTGCAAGTGAAGATAATTCATAAAAAATGAAAATATTTAGTGCCTTTCACAAAAGTGAATGAAGCAGCTCTCCACCATCGAATGTTATTGTAGCGTATCAATCATACTACAAATGTAACAATGAATTAAGTGGCACTCATGGTTAGGATCGATATTGCAGTTATTATACAAATCTGTTCCTTGTAAGGTTCATCCTCCCCATCTTCGAAATGTCGGTGTTTACTCCAGTAAACCATCTTACATGGCTGGTAGCCCTAGAAGAATTCATGTTGGATGGAACATAAAATCATGAAAATATGTAACTAATTTATATTCATATTATCTTTTCAATTTACCTGTGGCAGCAAAAGATTTTGCGAAATAATGTTGGCATCTGTCACCACAAAAGTACATTAGAAACTTCAAAAAATAGGTCCGCTAAATTCGAATGGCTTCGAAGATAATTTGTCGTTCACATTAAATTATTAACAAGTAATTGTCTTGAAGTACATTTTGTATTGCAACCTACCTCACGCTGATTTGGTTGTTGTTTTCATCAGGGAACAGGGCAGCCAGTTTCTTTCTCCATTCATTAGAGTAAATTATAAAACCATTTGGCGGTCTTTTAACTTTTTCGTTTTGCAAAGCAGCAAGTTTTCGTGGCTGCTTTGCCAGGTTGTCATCTTTATTTTCTGAAAGAATAGTGGAATCCATACATAACACAGTTTTAAAACAATAAGAATCAGAATAAAAAAACATGGCTGTTTTCAAACTCTTTCCTTTTCTGAAGAATTACAGACATCTTAAGCAACTCTAATGGATATTTTACAGGATCAAAAGTGTCTCTCAGGCCGTAAGTTGAACACAAATTGCCAAGTAGACATTAGCAGAAATTGCAGAGATAAATAGAGTACAAGGTTGACTCATTCTGTCATTTTATGACTTGAAAACCAATAGACTGATTTTGATCAACCTTTGTACACTTATACTTGAAGAAATTAGTCGAAGAACCCAAAATGTCCTAAAGATAAGTTCGAATAATAAACCATTTTGATTAATTGCTATTTATAACAGAGGAAACATGTCAAAATCGTTGCTCTTTCTTACCTAAAGAAGCAAATTCAAAGGAGCGTTTCCTGGTGTCACTTTCTGTGCCGCCCTCTGTTGGAATAACTGACAAGGACACGTCCACTTCAGACATGGATTCAGTTGCAAATGAGGTTTAGGAAAATATAAGATATTGGTAATACATTCCTGAATCACCTCATTCATCACAGTTGGTTCTGGAACACACAAACAGAACAGAATCAAGGATAATATTCAGCCTACATTATTTTATCTGAAAAATCCAAAATGTCCTAAAGAATAATAAAACATTTACATAATTGCTATTTATGTAAGATAGCAAAGTTAAATTATGAAAATGATAGCTGAGGAAACACACCAAAATCATTAACCACTTCAAGCTACTTTTTTGGGATGAGAGAGGTCTTACCTTTGTCATCTAAGATGCAGTTCATGAATTTCTGCATCTCCTCTGTCATAGTTGGATATGTAACACACAAATGGAACAGAGTCAAGGATTATATTCAGGCAACATTCTTTTCTCTGTATCTAAAAAATGAAAGTTTTGTGAAATCACGAGGCTACACCACAATAACTTGGCAACAGAAGATGTAGAAATAAATGGACCACAAAGTTGACTCACGCTGTCATTTTTAGACTTGATAAGTAATTGACTGATTTTGATCAACTTTTATACCGAAGGCACTTGCACAAATTTGTCAGAGAATCCAAAATGTCCTAAAGAGGAACTGAAATAATAAAACACATTCAATAATTGCTATTCATGAGACAGCAAAGTTAAAATCTTAAAGTGATACCAGAGGAAACATGGCAAAATCATTCTTCACCAAGTTACTTTCTTGCGAAGAGAGGTCTTACCTTTGTCATCTAGCATAAACTTCATAAAATTGTTGAATTCCTCAGTTATAGTTGGTTCTGGAACACACAAACAGAACAGTCAAGGATTAAATTCAGCCTACAATCTTTTTTCTGCATCTAAAAAAATTACAGACTTTTGTGAAAGCACAAGACTGTTCTGTATCTAAAAAAAGACATTGTTTTGTGATATCACAAGGCGCTACTATAACACATTGTCATCAAATTAACTGAGATTTATTAACTTTGTACCGCACGTTGCAAGTACATACACTGTATATAACGAAACTAGTGAAAATGGTAATCCATTAGTTCAAATTTTCAGAATGAATAAGTTAATGGTAATGAGTACCAGGTTTCACTATTAGATCATTTATAAGGGTATGTGGACAAGGAACCTTTATAAATAATCAGTTATGATAAAGGACCTTGACAAGGTTTTTATATTTCAGTATTTTTCTGAATTATCTGATATTTTTTTTCCAAAAGCAACTAACTAATTGGTTTTGATCAGCTTTTGTACTGAAGGCACAAATTAGTCAAAGAATCCAAAATGTCCTAAAGAGGAGCCCAAATAATAGAATTTTTTTAATAATTGCTGTTTATAAGACAGCTGAGTTAAAATGTGAAAATGACAGCTGAGGAAACGCGTCAAAATCTTACTCACTTCAAATTAATTTCTTGGGAAGAGAGAGGTCTTACCTTTGTCATCCAGGATACTATTGATGATGGCATCAAACTCCTCCATGGTTATGCTTGGTACACTGGAACACACAAACAGGACAGAGTCAAGGATTGAATTCAGCCTAAATTCTTTTTTCTGTATCTATACAAATGACAGTTTAGTGAATTCACTAGGCAACACCATAACTACTTGGCACCAAATTAACTGAGAATTATTAAATTATACCACAAGTTGAAGGTAAATACACTAAAAATAATTCTCGAAGTGAAGGTTCTATTACTATTCTATTGAATTATTAAAACATGGAGGTCAAGTGTTATTTGTTAGAATATACAAATTAATATTTACAATATGGGTCCATGAAAAAATACCATCAGAATGGACAGTGGGTTTGATATGCCCAATTTTTAAGACAGAGGATGAGTTTCAATGTAATAATTATAGAGGGATTACCCTGTTAATTATGCCATACAAAATTCTATCATATATTATTCTTTAAAGACTAATTACACACACCAAAGAGATAGGAGGGTTGTACTGATGTTGATTTTGACAAATTAGAAAAATCATGACCAAATACTTGAGATGAGTGGGAAAAGTGACTTATTGATTTCAGGCAAGCTTTTGGAATCATGGAAAACCAGAAAAAATAATAGGGAACTGTCATTTACAAATCCAAACAAACTTGTGCTAATGTTGATGACATTGTTCTGGTTGCAAGGAATATTTTGGGATTTAAAGAATTATTATCTGCAATGGAAACTAAGGAAAGAAAATTATATCTACAAATTAATTAATTAAATTCTGAATACCTGAAAATGCCCTCATTACATTGAAGTTGTTGAAAGTTTCACATGTTGGGATCAGTCATAGAGAATAGAAATAAAATGTGGAAAGACTTTCATTTTAAAATTATGACAACAAACCACTTATTGTGCAAATACTAAATTTTTCAGGTCTATACTTTGTCCCAAAGAACTAAATTGGTAATATTCAAAACCTAATAAGATCTGTTCTAAGTTATGGGTCAGAAACTTGACAATGACTTCAGAAGAAATAAAGGCACTTGGAATATTTGAAAGAAGGATGATTAGAGAAATCTGTGGCCCCACAAATAAAGGAGAAAGCTGGAAAATAAAACTAATAAGGAGACAAGGGGCAGAAATTGTAAAATTTTTAAAATCTCTGACAGATGACACAGTCTTAGCAGTTACTTGGAGGAGCTGAGGGAAACCACCAAAAAATCTCCAATCAGTATAACTGGTATGAGGGGATATTTAAACCTGGGACTATGTAAAATTAAAAAGAAATGACGTCCGTTTTAAAAATAACAATACTATCAGTGCTAGAAGCCTACAAGTTAATCCCTCTTCGAATTATAATTCAGTCAATGAGGTTATACCATTCTTTGACGTACACAAAAATATTTATCTTGAAACTCGCACATTTTCTCCATTTCAGTACTATATAAATTACATAAATTTAGAACGTATTTACAGGCCTACAATGTGATTTAATTTACTGCTAAAATACTTTCATTAACATTGTATGGCCTTGATGTTCATTTATGTGAATGTAGACGATATGGTTGGATGTGAATACCTTATAATTGGTTCTACGTATTTTATGTCGGAGTACATTTCACACGTTTTCAGTTAATATTGGATGCCTCTTTAAATTGGAACTATTATGATGGTAAAATTTAAAACAGTTATGTCACCTTTAATGTCCAAGTACTTAGAATGTTTGGTATTTGCATCTAACACGAAACTTTCCATTTTTATACAATTAATTTATTATCCACTTATAACTGAATGATTACTGTTACCGTAATAAGGGAAATTGTGCTTAAAATTATAACTATTTATCAGAAAATGAAAGAGTACTCACGAGTCTTCCAAAGATTTTTCGTCCGTCGGCGGTTATACTCTGTTGTGACGTGAAACCAATCACAGCGATGGTAAAGCATCACGTGAGAGTTGTGTCCAATGAGTGCGTAGTACGAGTAAAAACACAATATGAAACAATCTCCGTAAGTAATTTATATAAAATATATTTTCAATTAATATTATATGTTTCCTTAAATTAGAATTATATTGCTGATAAAACTTAAAACAACAATTACGTCATCTGTGTGTTTAGTCTTTCAAGAAAGATCTTTCATCTGTTTTCCTTCAATTTTGAAATCACACCAATCACAGCGCTTCTTATGCATCACGTGAGTCTGTGTAAAAATGGAAGTGCACTAGTACTGCTAAAAACTAGATTAAAACCAATCTTTGTAATTAATTTATATAAAATATATTTTAAATTAATTTTAGATACCTCTCTAAATTAGAATCATAGTGGTGATAACATTTATTTCATGGACCAGTATCATATTTGCTTCATGAATCCTAACAGGTTGGTTCACTGTTTTTGTAGTTTCATGTTTCAGTACTGTTGATTAACGCGTTCGTTACCAGGTGTATCATAATTAACAAGTTATTTACTTCTGTAGTATTTTTAGTGTAATTAAACATGACCTGGCAGGCGGGTATTACAAGTTAATTAATTTGTTGATTAGGAAACTTAATTCCCAATTCACTTGCATTCAGTTGTTATTCTGTTATTTCTCATACAAATCTCCATTTGAAGTGGTACAAGGCGAATGTCAACTACCATTACCTGCTGTACACGTAATTTGTTTATTGTAGCAATTATCAGGTGCAATATTACATCATCTTCTCTTAGGTCTCATACAGTGTGTCTCGCTAAATGTTTGACATGATTTCACTTTAGACCGAAAGAAAATGGTATAAAAGTGCACCTGTTTATAATAATAATTTGAATCTATGTAGGATTTGAGGGTGGCGGACATCTACCAGACTACAAGGTGGGGCAACACAGAAGACAGCTATCTTCATAATATGAATCCATTATTTTGTGCATTCATAGCTTAAACTTTATTTTGTTATCCTATGGAAAACTTGTAATCACATCTTTGGCAGTCAGTTTCAGCCAGGGTCCATGAGAAGAATCCTGTTGTTTATGAACGTAGATCATCCACACACACTATCTCAACACAAGGAACATCAGGCATGAAGAAGGCAGATCTGGGGCAAGTTTGTGATGCAGAGTTACTTCACATAGGTAATAATTCTAGTCCCCCACTTTTTTTTTACATGGCGAGAGAAGACATTTTCATTTGTTGGTATATCTACTTTTGTTTTGGAATCAGTCTACATGGCTACAAATTCTCTCACTTGTGAGTATGTAAGACAGTAAAGTTAATTCTATTATACGAGGGGCGCATACAAATGATTTAGACTAACCTGAATTATGTGATCCTTGATGGTGGTGGCTCCCAGGTTACACTTTGGCCCGTTCCACATATTCTCCCTGGAGGTCGATGCACCGTTATCATCTCTCTGGCAATTTCTGTATTGCCCCACGAAACCATTGTTTGGGGGGGTGTCTCGTACCCACTCCCTGACAGCATGATGTAAGGCGTCACTATCGGGGAATCGGTGACCACGCAGGGGATTCTTCATCTCGTGGAAGAGGGCATAGTCACTTGGTGCCAGGTCGGGGGAATAGGGCGGGTGTGGGAGCACGGTGAACCCCAGTGACTGCACGTGCAACTGTGTTCAATTGGGTGCCAGGCTTCGCATGTGTCAACGAAGCAGTGAAAAAGGGATCCAGCAGTGGTCGTCCCAGAACATCAAAAACTCCGCAAATGATTCAAAGAGTGTCGGAACTGATCCCCTGCGTGGTCACCGATTCCCCGTTAGTGACGCCTTACATGATGCTGTCAGGGAGTGGGTATGAGCCCCCCCTAAACAATGGTTTCGTGGGGCAATAAGGAAATTGACAGAGAGAAGGCAACGGTGAAGGGAGAATATGTGGAACGGGTCGAAGTGTAACCTGGGAGCCACCACCATCAAGGATCACATAATTCAGGTTAGTCTAAATCATTTGT
>NW_019060935.1:1563-14217 GCF_000696155.1 Zootermopsis nevadensis
GCGGCCCGAAAAAATGTTCAAGGCGGGCCACCCGCGGGCCGCGGGTTGGCCACCCCTGCATTAGACACTATCATATTGCAGTGTAATTTGTAGAATGAAAGTATCTTGTATGAAAAATAAACATGTCATCAAATTTAAATGTGGTAAAGTCATTTTTTGTACCACTGACTGTACAAAGTAGTGTAAATTGGGCCATAACCCTATAAACATACTCCATTGAAGTTAAATATAAAGACTTTAAGAATGGATTGAAATGTGCAACATAATATCTGAATGGATATTCTGTATTCTAGCAACATACATGTACAGTTATGTAAGCATTGCTGGTGATGATGAACAAGAATCTGCTAGTCATACCACTTGTGCTGCTGCTACCTCTAATACTACTACTGCTGGATGCTCCTGCCTTCCCCATCCCTGATGCGGACGCAGATTCAGAAAGCGGGTTCTCTCGTGAATGGGTTTCAAACCACGAGGCAAATGCAGCCCGCAGGCAAGGGGAAGTTAGGGAAGCATCTAGTGGACATGTCTCAGATTACAGAACATTCCCACAGCAGCAAGGACATGAACAACAGGTGGAAGTGGAAGAACGTGTGATTCAATTCTGCTCAAGGCCTCAGATAATGTATGTAGATACATGCACCACTTTAAAAAAAAGATAGGATCTGCGATTAATATCTAAGAAAGGTCAGAAATGTATTGCTTCTAGTACTCTTTTATTATGTAAATACTGATTTGATGTTTTGTAGCACTCATAGATGTTTAAAAGTTGTCTGTCTGCTATGTGGCAAAGTATTTTATTTACAAATGTTGCTACTATTAGGGAGCTTTTAGATAAGTTTTTGTAATATGAATGATAAAGACATTGAAATAATGTAGTATATAAGATGGCTGATATTTTTAATTTGTAAGGAAGGAACAAATTATACTCGTGGTAGAATGCAGAAAATTGTTGTGAAATTTTATACAACTGTGTAGCAGTATGGTCCATTTTATTTTAAATATATATTTGAAGATTGCTGTCTTCTGGGTTGTTGCGCTGTGTAGTCTGGTCGATGTTAACCAACGTTTCAGAGGTCATACTGCCTCCGTCATCAGAGTATGAAGATGTCTGTCTTCTGGGTTGTTGCGCTGTGTAGTCTGGTCGATGTCCACCGTTTCAGAGGTCCATGCTGCCTCCATCATTAGGGCGATCATCTACATGGCGCAACAACCCAGAAGACAGCAATCTTCAGACTCACTGCCATGAAAACCTCAATATACAAATATATATTTATATATAAATATTTAATATAGGAGGTTTAGTCATTTAGGTATTTTCAGAGACATGAGCCTGCTAATTTTGACATGTTTGAGAGACCCTTGTTGATTGTTGAGCATACATGAATCATGCAAGTTGTTCTAAGGCCTGAGATTATATAATTCAAAGCCTGCAGTTTTGAATTTAGTCAATATGAGTATAATTATTTGTGAATTATAATAATTATAGTCACTCCTGAATATAAAGATTTGAGTTACCTTAAAACATTGGGATATTTTAAAAAAAAAATTCACATAATGCTCTTTGAAAGGTACGGTAGTCAGATGGATATTCTTGTGAAGCTGGGATCGAACACAGAAATGCAGTAAACATTATTTTTAGTAAAATAGTCATATTCAAACAAATTAGGGAATTAGTTACACTGTGCATTTTTGCAGGTGGCGTGAAACTTGGTCTAGGAGACTTCATTTTCTGGTTGGCTAGGCATCATCCTATGGTGACTGGAATACTACTCTCTCCTGCTTTGTTACCATCCTTATTAAAAGTGTTAAAGGCTGGTACCATTATAGCTACTGATATAAGAGAAGAGGTCAGATGGCAATCAGTTGTGATGAAATAATGATCATTATAACTGTAAACTATCTTAACTCCAAGACCAGCCAAGCGCTGGTTAAGCCCCTAACTTAGTTTGGAGGGTATGATAATAGTCAGGGCTACTGTATGCGTATTGGGGCAGTGGTAGATGAATTTGGAGCAATGGTGCACTTAGACATTTGTTTGGGGATGGCAGTTTACCTTCCCATTGCCAGCTCATAGATGATAAAGTGTCATTAAACAAATAGAGGAAATAAATCTAGGAGTTTCTTGAATCATGCAGGGTCTGTGCCTCACATTGCTGTTAATAGACATTTTTAAGAAAGCATTTCTATCACATTCGGGCTCACCTTCTACTTAGCAACTAGTGAGATTGTCAAGCCATTTTGCAGGCAAGTGTTCATCTAGCAGGTTGATTTTCATAATTTATATTGAAGTTATGCATCATATTTATTGTCATGCAATTACAATTATTTATATTCTGATTATATTTAACAGCATATTACAGCAATGGTGAAACATGGATGTATCATGATGTCTCTTTTGCATGTATATAAGACCACTGTGTTACTTTGTCGACCCTTGAATGGACGATGGCTTGGTTCCTGTGGCAAAAGTAAACAACTGGACAATTGTTAAAGTGATATAGTTATAGCAGAATGACCCATAGGATCACAGTTTATTCTGAAATAACCCTCAAATCCTAATGGTAGATAGTTAATACACTGAAAGTCTCCCACGATCAACAACCCAATTCGTTATTTTGAATTAAACATTCGGTTCTCATAAAAAATTAAAGGACACAAATTCAAATCAATTCATTTATATATAAGTGCTCAACAACAGCCAAGCACTAAACCAGAGTACAGGATAAAATATGATGAATAATTAAATTCATTGCAATAATAATGAAGTAAAACATTACAAATATAAAAACAAACAAAACTAAATATATAATTGTACCACATTAATAATAACAATAATTCAATTCACTTATTGAATGATATTTCACAAGTAAATGGGCTAAATACGATACCTAAGTAATATAATTAAATTCAATAATTCTAAATAAAAACATCAAACAATAAAAAACAGAATAATAATTCAATAGATTTATTGAATAATATTTCACACGTAAATGGGCTAAATACGATACCTAATACAATTCAATAATACTAAATATAAACATTAAACAATAAAAACAGAATTTTTTTATATAAAATTAAATACCACAAAATAAGATGCAGTCAGCACAGAAAGTAAATATAAGAAATGAGGTCTAAATAATAATATTAATGCCAACAGCAAAGAGCCTATGACAGGCAAACACTAATACAAAGATACAAATTTGATAAAAAGAACACTAATAAAATACAAGGAACAAAATAAAAGGAAAATCAAATTAAAACTAATAACCAAGCTAGATCCAATCTAGGCCACTCTCTAGATCAGTGGTATTCAACCTGCGGTACGCATACCCCTGGGGGTACGTGAAGACATTTTAGGGATATGTGAACTAAAAAAAATATTATTTTATGATAAACACTGAATAATCAGTAATGTAATTTATTTAATTTATTTTAGATGTAGATTATAAACTATGTATAACTTGAAAAAACTGATGGAAAAACGTGTAACTTCTGCAGCTGACGCCACCGAATGGCTACGAAAGGTACGATATATTAAATTACATATTGCTGGTTGAATCTGCTCTTGTCTTCAAGGTATTTCTCTCTTCATACTTCAGTTCCTATGCTAAATAAATTAATGTTTTAAAATTCCTTATTCCTTGTAACGAAGCTGACTGCACCGAAGGCATGGAAAGAAATATCAACTGCCATTCCACATTTTTTTCTCAAACTGTTGGACTTATTCCTTTTTAGTGTTAATGTTTGCTAGCATCAGGTGATGTGCTGGAGGTGGCCTGAGGTAAATACAGAAGGAATTATCAGGTGTTGTTATCCTTACAACTCACGGCATTTCTTTCTGTGGCCTCTATGCAGCTGATGGCTGTGAGGGTTGTAGGCACATATTTAAGTATTAACTTGTTTTGTAATTCCTGATGATGAGGGCAGTATGTTTCTCTGAAACATTGTCACATAGCCAGAAGATTCTGCGTATTCATCCATGATATCTTTTGCTTTGCTGATATAGAACAGAATTAGACACTACATGTAATATAATAATCAGTCATAACTCAAGACAGATTTCTGCGTGAACAGGAAATGTAAATAAACTGAGTAAAAAATACAGGAAACAGTGCCCAGGAGTCATAAATGGGTGGTTTAGTCTATTGGGATAGAATTTTAAATAAAAATTTAATGTAATTGACTCTTAATGGAAACTAATAGTGACTCAGGTATTCGGAGATTTCTCATCTTTTGTGGAATCCAATGGTTCATTATTATGTTTACAAGGGCCTGCCACTGGGCTCTAGGAATGGAATAGACTGATGTTGGAATAATTATTTTGATTGAATACCTGAAATAAATACATACTTAGAAATTATAAGTCCATAACAAGTAAACAAAGCCATTTATTATGACATCTTCGGGGATTTTGGTATCATGTAGGTTTGTTGGTAGATGACACCATTTCAAAGTAAGATGCCATCTCCATCTTAAGGGCTGAATGTGGTGACTGTGTTTCTTCGAGACGTTACCATCGATCAACAAGACTACATGGTGCCAAAACCCTAGAAGATTAAGATCATCCTCTTCACCGCCATGAAAAACTCAAAATCGTACAGAGCCTTGTATTACTTTCACAGGGTTTTTCCCGCAGAGCAACTGCCATGAATGCACAGTCTAGTCGCAGTCATGCTATTTTCACAGTTACTGTTCAAAAGCTGCCACGAGGAAATGAGTGAGTAGTATGTATGAAATGTGTGAGACATATTTCTTCATCTGCTTTAATTTCTACTAAATTGTTTTCTTGTGAATGAAATGCCTCTAAATAGTCCTTTCATCCCACTTTGGACCGTTACCTACCGATGGTCCCCATTTTGCTCACACGTTCACTGTCTTGGATAACGTATCTCAGTGAGAGTTATTCTTCGGGTCATTTTTCTTTTGCTTGTACTTGCAGAGCTTTCACCCCCCACTCTTTCATTTTACCTGTGTGCGCGCATGTATAAAATATGTGTATTCTTTTAAAAGCAAACCCAGTGTCTGTCACAGGAGAGGAGTAACACAAAGTAGGAAGTGCATTTTGTATGTGGAAGCAGAGAACTATGAAAATTGCATTTACTCAGGATATAGGGAACAAGAGGCAGTCTAATTATTGATTTTAATTTTCTACACAAAACTACATTTTCTCTCCGAGTGTTTCTGTTTGTGATGTCATAGCATCTGATTAGAAGCCTTGCGCTGGATAGTGGATTTATTGTTCAGAAATATGAAATGTTATTGAAAGGGAAATTTTGGCAGAGAAAGTTTGTAGGTCGTTGGCTTCTGATTATATGAGGATACTTCATAGCCAAACTTTTTCACTTCGTTATCCGCCAGTCCCATGTTTTGGTTTGCTTTACATTTAGACTTGGTTGTTGTGTGTCCAATTCATGCCACATGATATCTCTGTCTGATCCCAAGATTATTTATTTGGTACTGACAGCAATATAATATTTATTCTGTGTGCAGAAAACCATCTCAGCCTGCAAAGTTCCATCTAGTGGATCTAGCAGGGTCTGAAGCTTTTGCACATACTGAAGTATCTGATCAAATAAGAGAAGAAGGTATACAAATTAACATTGATCTTCTTCATCTACAAAAAGTAATTTCTGCTTTGGCTACCGAGCGAGCGAGAGGAAGTAACGCGGTGGCACTGCCGCTACACCACCAGGCAACGACTGCATCGCTACTCCAAGGTTGGCAAAGAACGCCGATACTAGGTCAGTAAGCAAAATGACGGGGAGGACCCTCCGCAGTAAGAGAGTAGTAGCTGACGAATCAGAAGGGGAAAGTGAGGTTCTGGACTGGCCGAGTAGAGAACCAAGTACCGGCAATGAACAGTTAGACAGACACTATTACAATTTTTGGAATGCGTGATTTACTGCTTAGCGCCGCGTAGTGGGAATGCGGACAAGTACTTGCAGTAGCAGGATAGACTGTTCAGTTTGGTGATAGTGTGCGTGCGTTAGGAAGTGTATAGGTGAGTACAAACTCTTTTGTGGTATGGGTGGTACTGGGGAAATCAAATACCCGGGGCGGACAAATATTAGCATAGTGGAGGGCAGCAGCGACCACTATTACCAACTTCAAACGTAAAGGAAATGATCCTGGACCGGTTCGAGGCTGGATTACGACAAGCATGGCTGGAGCAGCTTTAATGGTTGTGGTACTGTGATGTGGAAAGCAAATGGAAAAACTTCCACATTACTTTTTTCCAGGACAGATTCTGACCAACAGGAGCAGTCACAATGTGCATGATGCTTTCACCAGAGACAAAACAATCCGGAGGTAAACTAGTCCTCCATTCGGACCTCCGGGCGAGGACTGTCTCGGGAGAAGGTATGAGGCAGGAGAATTCTTTTGGGAAATTCACCATAAGAACGTGGAACGTCAGGACACTACAACAGGGAGGAAAACTGGAAAATCTGAAGATCGAAATGGATAAAAATAATGTGTGCATTGTGGGTGTCAGTGAAGTTTGATGGAGGGATCAAGGTGATTTAGAGTCTGGAAGCTATCTTATGTACTACTCGGGAGGTGAGAGTGCTGAAAGAGGTGTTGCAATAGTGATGCAGAAATGGATCAAGAAAAGTGTAATCAAAGTGCAAGCGTGTAGTGACAGATTGATGTATATCAAGTTGAATGCAGAACCAGTGGATATTCTGATAATGCAGGTGTACATGCCAACATCGAAAAAACTGCCGAAGAAATGGACTGGTAATCACCAACACCTGGTTCAAGAAGCATCACAGGAGATTGTATACGTGGAAAAGCCCAGGAGACAGGAGCAGATACCAGATAGACTATATCTTAGTGAAGCAACGATTTAGGAATAGCGTAAAGGATGTGACAACAGTGCCATCAGCGGACATCGACTCGGATCAAAATGTTAGTTGCAAATGTCAGCACCAGAATGAAGAAAATCAGGAGTAGGGGGGTGAGGATGAAGAGATGGGACATGAAGAGCGCGCAAGACAAAGTAAGAGCAGAATTGGAAGGAAAATCAAGTGAAAGTGAAGGCGAAAGCGTTGAAGAGGAATGGACGAATGTTAAGAAGTGCCTAACAGTGGCACTAGAAGAAAAGGTTGGTAGGATGGAAAGGCTACCAAGGAAGGCATGGATTACACAGGCTATGCTCGATAAGATGGATGAGAGGAGGAGATGGAAGAATATCAACAGTGAAGAGGGAAGACAGAAATATCAAAGACTGAACAACGAACTGAGAAGAGAAACAGACAAGGCGAGAGAAGATTACATCAACAGAGTATGTGATGAGATAATGACACTCCAGAGAATTTGTAGATACGATACGATGTATGCAAAGGCAAAAGAACTAGGATGGAAAGAGCACAACGGAATTCGAACACATTGCTGAATTGAAACAGCAGATCCAGAATCTCCAGTCAGAACTATTAGTAAGGAGGGAGAACTGCTAACCAACGAACAGGCACAAGTGGACAGATGGCACCAGCACTTGAAAGAAGTTCTCAAAAGAGAGGATGAGCAGCCCGAAGACACTGACAGGACCTAGGAGAAGAGCTTCCCATTAATATGGAGCCTCCCCCCCCCCCACCAAGGAGGAAATAATTGCAGCCCTAAAGCAAATGAAGAATGGCATATTGAAGTTACTGCCTCATCAGTTGTTTGTCAGTTTTGGTAACTAACATTTCAAAGTTTGGTTTGTAAAATGTTCTCAATTTCAGGTCACAATGTAACAATTTTTACATATGGACAAACTGGATCTGGTAGAACATATACATTGGGTACAACAGACACTTCAGGTGGCAATGTGGGCATTATACCACTGGCTATAAATGGTATCTTTGGTGAGATTAAATGAAGTCGAGGATCGTCACTTCACAATTAAGCTATCTTTTATGGAGGTATGTATGTTAAGTGAATTCATATTTGATATTTAATTTGCATTATTAAAAGGGAAATGTTTAACGATTGCTTGTGTAAGCCCATCACACAGGTTTAAGAAGGAGAGTGTAAGAACATTAGAATGGGCTAAATCAACAAAAAGAATTGAAATTAAACCAGTTGCATACGAATATCCTCAAGACGAGGAAATTTATGATTTGAAACAAGAAATCCAGGATCTTCGTGAAAAGTTGACTGCTGCTGAAGCTAATATCACTAGTCTCACTCGCCGTCTTAAGACGGCAGAAATAGAAAACATGAGATTGAAAGAAGAGAATCGTGAAGCCATGAGCAGTCATCTTAAGGCAAATCTAGAGATCTCAAAGAAATGTATGGAGCTGACGGAAGGCTTCAATACTTTGCGATTACAAGCAAGGGAATCAGAGGGTCAATCCCTGCTCTTCTCTGGACAGCAAAACGAAGAGGACCCACATCAAGGAGCAGTTGGAATCTTGCTTAGCAAGAGAGCAAGGAACAACCTCATCGACTGGAAGCCCGTTTCATCAAGGCTCATGACCGCAAGCTTCAAGGGACGAGTGAGGAACGTGACCATCGTGCAATGCTACGCTCCCATCGAAGAGGCAAATGGAGACCTGAAGACAAGATTCTACTCGCAGCTCCAAGATACCACAAAGAGCTACAGCAAGGACATCCTGATGGTTATGGGGGATCTAAACGCCAAGGTCAGATCAGAGAACCTGGGACTGGAGCAGGTCATGGGGAAGCATCCATTAAATGCAAGCGAAACTGAAAATAACGACAGAAATTGTTTGTCTGTTCTGCCTGATCAACCACAGATCAAGGTAGAAGGGACAGGCCGTGTGTTTAGATTCGACCAAGTTTTCGGACCAGAAAAGAGCGACGCACAAATTTATGAGTCTTCCATTGTCAACTGCATCAGCTTCTAGGTGTGTGCAACTACCATCACAGATTCTTCGTAAATCATGCCAGTTACGTAGCACCCTTACTTTATTTGTTTAAATAGGGAAACAAATGAAAATAGACTGATGACCTGACAAAGATGTCTGAGGTGCTCTGAGGAAAATTCGCACATCCGGACGCAACATTGCCATATGCAATAAACACGAACGCGAGCAACAATCTGCAAGGTGAGATGCACCTAGTATCGACAGCGTCGCTCGTGTTGAGCCAAACTGAACGACGTTTAATCATGGCAGAACAGCAGCTGTCGGCAATTCCTTATGCCCTAGAGAAATTCGGAATTTACACTTACGGCCACAAAGTCCACCTGTACAGACAACAAAGCATCGACATTCCTCAGCAATGTGCATTAACCTCTAGTACGATTCTAGGTGGGTAATGCAGATATAGGGATATTTAGGATTTCTATATTGTAAGAGCGCGGGATGTTTGACGTGTGAATGTCACACTTGTAATTGTTGGGGTCTCTCTGGAGGACTAGGTAGAGCTAGACAGTTGTATGAAGACCCAAATACGTTCAAGTAAACAGAGGATGCACTATGGATTCCTTCCCGTGTAAACCTGATTCTGAGAAAGATACTGTACAGGTACCTGACAAAGTAAATTAAAGCTGAAAGTGCTCGACAGTGAGAGTAATGAGATGTCCCTAACAAAGTGCGACATTGTAGTGAGGCATAGGCAACCTCCATCTACCATCCGAGAGCTCTGAACAAGATATATATACACGTTAAAGCAACAAGTAAGACAATTTTCTTTCAGCTTCCTAAATTGTGTTATGGCAAATGGTCAATCTTGTAAGATGACACAGGCCGTGGTGTGCTCATTCAAAATTCAGTCCTTTTCTTGGAAATATAAGTTCCTGGTCTTTGACCAGTGTCCCGTGCCCTGCATTTTGGGAGTAGACTTTATGTCTTATGCAAAAGTAAGGTTAGATTTTGCAAGTCATAGTTATAGTTTTGGTTTCGCTCCTGATAAGGAATTTAAGTTTTTACCTTTGGAATCTTGCAGGAAGCAGTTTAATGTTTTGCCATGTTCTGTGGATGTCTTTGACAAGTTCGTATGTCAGTGTCTGCCTACGTTCGATGCTGAGAAGATAGAAAATCTTGTGTCAAATTTTCCCCAGTTGTTTTCTGAGAAATTAGGTACCGTTAAAGGAATGGTATGTAATATTGATTTGACGGATGAGGTTCCTGTCCGGAGTAGGCCGTATCAGTGTGCTCCGCCTAAATTAAAAATTTTAAGAGAAACCGTTCAGGATTTATTGGATAAAGGGGTGGTGAAGAAGAGTCAGTCTCAGTATGCTAGTCCTGCTTTCTTGGTTCCAAAACCAAGTGGATCTCACCGTATGGTGATTGATTACCGACTGTTGAACAAAAAAGTCATTTTGATGCATTCCCTATGCCATCTGTTGAGCATGCTTTTGATACTTTTTCCAATGCTAAGGTTTTCTCGGTTTTAGACTTAAATTCTGCATACTACCAAATTCCATTGTCCTCTAAAAGCAGGAAGGCTACTGCTTTTTGTACTCCTTTTGGTTTATTTGAGTTCACTAAATTGCCCATGGGGATTAGTGTTGGTTGTCAAACCTTATGTCGCGTGGTAGATTCATTGTTTGGTGATATTAAACTGAAATTTGTGTATAATTTCATGGAAGATCTTGTAGTTTATTCTCAAAATCTCGACGAACATCTTGAACACTTAAAGGAAGTGTTTCGACGCTTGGAAAAAGCAGGTTTTACTTTGAATCGCAACAAAGTTCACTTAGCCCAGTCCGAGATTAAGTTCTTGGGACATACTCTGTCGGCTCAAGGAGTGAAGGTTTTGCCCGAACGAGTGGAAGTAATTCAGAAATTTCCGACGCCTAAAAATCTAAAGGCGGTCCGCCGTTTCCTCGGAATGGCAGGATTCTATGCACGATTTGTGCAGAATTTATCGTTAGTAGCGGAGCCCCTTCATGCCTTGAAGCGTAAGAACGCTAAATTTGTCTGGGGTGAGAGCCAGCAAACTGCATTCGACCAGCTGAAAGCAGCATTGTCAACACCTCCTGTGTTGCAGGTTCCTGATTTTTCTGAAGAGTTCGTTCTTGTAAGCGACTCAAGTGATGTCGCTATTTCGGCTGTTTTACATCAGAAACGTAATGGTGATCTAGCTCCCATAGCGTATGCTAGTCGTTTGTTGTCCCCTGCAGAAAGGAAGTATTCCATCTATGAGAAGGAATGTCTTGCTGTTGTGTATGGGTGTGAGAAGTATCGTGCCTATTTAGAGCACAGGGAATTCACTCTAAACACCGATAATCAGGCTTTGTCTTGGCTTCTGAGACATGTGAAAGAATTAGGTCGAATTGGCCGATGGGTATTGCGTTTGACTTCTTTTAAATTCAAGGTTTGTCATATCCCTGTAAAAACCAATGTGGTGGCTGATTGCCTGACTAGGCAATATGAATAAGTACCTACTGATGCTAAATTTTCTGGTTTGATACTGCAACATCTTCCTGCAGCTTTCCAATCTATTCGTAAGCATCAATTGAAAGATCCCTTTTGTGTAGAGATGCGTTAAAAGATTGCTGCATCAGATACAAGCATACGACATTTCAAGTTACATAATGATACCTTGGTCTATTTCCCTTCAAGAGCAAAGGGGAGGCGGTTGGTAGTTCCTGAATCTTTGAAACCTATGATCTTCAAGTATTTCCAGGATTCTACCTTGGGTGCTCATTTAGGGATGACGAAGACACATCATCGTATTTCAAATGTTTTCTATTGGCAAGGCATGAGGGCAGATGTCCTCGATTACGTGAGGAAGTGCCAAGCTTTCCAACGAGCAAAACCTGCTCGAAATACTCAAGTCGGACTACACCAGAGTCAAGTGGCACAAACATACAAGCTTGACATCTTGGGATCAAGCGAGGTCCGCTAGAATGAGTTCGGGGAAGCAAGAATGCAAGCGGGTCAATCCCTGCTCTTCTCTGGACAGCTAAACGAAGAGGACCCACATCAAGGAGCAGTTGAAATCCTGCTTAGCAAGAGAGCAAGAAACAGCCTCATCGACTGGAAGCCCGTTTCATCAAGGCTCATGACCGCAAGGTTCAAGGGACGAGTGAGGAACGTGATCAACCACAGATCAAGGTAGAAGGGACAGGCCGTGCCTTTAGATTCGACCAAGTTTTCGGACCAGAAAAGAGCGACGTACAAATTTATGAGTCTTCTGTGAAAGATTTAGTAACCAATTTAATTCAGGGTAACAGTGAAACCAAAAATATCCATAAGTTTGTTGCCAAGTGCTCTGACTAGGCCAAGAAGAGATCTCTCTCTATGGAGCCGTGAGAACTGCGAGCGACCTATATGTGTTCATGAATTGTTTCAGATGGCAGGCAAAAGAGTACAGGTTGCTGTGCGCATACGTCCATTCAGTAAAAATGAAATTATAAATAACGACACAAGTTGTTTGTCTATTGTATCCGGTGAACCACAGATCATGGTGGAGGAGAGAAAGCGTGCCTTTAGATTCGACCATGTTTTCGGACATGAACAGAGCGACGCACAAATTTATGATTCTTCTGTGAAAGATTTAGTAACCAATTTAATTCAGGGTAAGTGTCGTATCTGTGGGTCACGAGCCACGTATTGAGGTATGCAGTCAATTATTAAGCTAGTATAACCATGTTATTGAGAAATGTTAGGAAATTGTGTTACGAAATCCAAAGAAACAGAAACTGTGATCGAAGGACGTAAACACCCTAAATTTAAAGTACACAGGTTTAAAAGG
>NW_019060935.1:15542-25687 GCF_000696155.1 Zootermopsis nevadensis
ATAGTGACGGGTTGAGTAGAATGTATACAATGGCCATTGAAAATGAAAGTGCGGAGTTAACGCCTGAGGAAATAAGGGGAAGGAGAAAGAAAGGTCAGAAACACTCAGTGAGAGAAGCGAAAATGGAGGAACAAATGGACAACCTGATGAAATGAAAGCAAAGAGTAGTAAGCTTAGTGACAAGGAGAAGTTAGAAATCCTAAAAGAACTGCATGAAACCCCAATAGGAGGACACGTTGGGATGAACCGAACGTACAAGAGGCTAAAACAGTATATTAGTTGGGAAGGGATGAAGGAGGATGTAGAAGCCTTCATCATGAGATGCGAGAAGTGCCAGAACAACAAACTGACACAATGTCACACCAGAATGCCATTGACCATTACAGATACCCCTTCCGTAGTTTTTGAAAAATGCATAGTAGATATAGTAGGCCCTATTAATCCAAGCAACGAAGGAAATAGATACATCTTGACCGTGCAAGATGACCTGTCAAAATTTTTAATAGCTGTACCCGTAAAAGAACAGACAGCAGAGGAAGTAGCCAAGGCATTTGTAGAAAACGTTGTTTTGATATACGGACAGCCACAGGTGGTTCTATCTGATTGTGGAGCAAACTTTTTAAGTGAGACTTTCAAAAACATGTGCAAATTACTAGGCATAAAGAAGATCCAGTCGACTTCCTTTAGGCCACAGACGCAAGGATCACTAGAAAGAACTCACCGAAGCTTGGTGGAATATATTAGGAGTTATGTAGCCATGGATTTAGGAGATTGGGACCACTGGGTGAGATACGCCACTTTCGCACATAACACAACTCCACAAAGTTCAACAAATTACATGCCATTCCAATTACTGTATGGCAGGTTGCCAAATTTACCGGGTATTCTGCAAAGATAACCCAGAAGTACATACTATGCCTACGACAGTTATGTAAAAGAGTTAGAAGCTAGGTTGCAAAGTAGTTATGCCATGGTAAGGAGAAATTTGGAAACAGCAAAATTAGGTAATAAAAAGAATTATGACCGAGAGGTGCACGTACCGAAATTTGAGGTAGGAGGTATGGTACTAGTGCGAGATGAAAGTGTCCGCCGTGGCCGATCTAAAAAATTAGAAGCAGCTTACGTAGGACCATATGAGATATTGAGAATAGAAGGCTCAAACCTCATATTACGTACAAAACGGTCTAAAGAATTAAAAATACAAGCCAACGGGGCTAAACTGTTTTTCACGTGATTACAGATGTGGATGTTAATCCTGGGATTGCTCGCTAGCGGAGCGACGAGGGGCGTAACTATCGACGTGCGTGTCAAGCCAATTCGAAATTCACCAGGTCTTTATTATCAGCACGAAGCAGAGGCAAGGCTATATAACAGCGAATGGAGAATTATGACATATCTAAATTTGCAGCAAGCCAGCGATAATATTGATGTTATAAGTCAATACATAGAACAAACAATAGGATTTTGCAAGAAACATAGTGGTACCTTATGGCTAAATTTAACTGAATGTAGAACTACCATTAACGATGCTACTAGGAAATTAGCAAAATTACAGGAAATGAGGAGCCTTGTGTCACAACTCACTAGGACTGAGAAGGTTACTCGCAGACACAAAAGGGGACTTTTTAATTTTATAGGGCAAGTATCGCATTCCCTATTCGGAGTATTAGATTCAGACAACGAAGAGTTTAACAACAATAAAATCAGACAGCTTGAAGGAGAGCAGCTTGACTTAATAAAACTAGCAGGAGAGCAAATAGTAGTTGTTAGATCAACCCTGAAATCGGTTAATAAAACCCTAAATGATGTTTCCAGTAACGAATTGATTTTGAAAAAGGGATTAACAGAAATAAAGGAATTTATCAATCAGGAAAATGGTGAGATAAAAGAGAAGTATAAGTACACCTCCATGTTGGTAGCATTAAATGACCATGCTATTCAAATACAGCGAGCTTTGGAAGAAGTAAAGGATGAATACGATGTCTTAATCCAGTCGTGCCTAAACGCAAAACAAGGGATCATGCAGCCACAGATATTATCACCAAATCATTTGATTGAGATTTTGAAAACCAGTCAGGATAGCTTTCCCCGCGACTTACAAGTGCCTGTTACACTGAGCGAAGCTTACCTGTATCAATTAGTTAATATCATAAACATAGAAGTGTACATTGTAGGACATAATCTTATATACGTGAAGGTGCCATTAGCAACGCATTATGTATTTGATGTGTATCAGGTTTTACCATTTCCCATGAAGGTTAAGGACACAGCTAACAAATTTACATTTATCCAGCCTGAGAAAGAATATGTCATGCTGGACACCACTAAACAATATTATGCAAGATTACATCAGAATGAGTTAAGTGTATGCAAAAAGGTAAATGATGACAGATTAGTATGCAAGCAAAATTTTCCTTTGCAAATCAGTCACTCAGCAAATGATTGTGAGGCCCAAATGTTAGAACCAATTAGAGTCATACCAAAAAGTTGCACACAAAGAATTTTAGAATTAAAAGAAACGCTTTGGACACCGCTAAAGGACAATTCATGGATATACGTAGCACCCACAACAGATCACCTGACCGCCATTTGCCATGACCAGAACCCATCAGAAATTGAAATAAAAGATGGCGGAATATTGACGTTCCTAGCAGATTGTACTGGATATGGTGAAAAGGTCATGATTAGGTCCATCACGACGCATTATGTAAACAGCACGAGGAAAGATATTATTCCCCCCCTACAACTGAATGAACTACAACAAGAGTCACCAATAAGGAACATCCTTACACATTACGACGAGTTGAAAATAGCTAGTTATAAAATTAAGGACATAGAAAAATTGATAAGGCATCAGGAATGGAAAATAAAACATTCCGCAAGGACAACACAGTTGTCGGTATTAGCAACTATTGGTTCTGTGGTATTAGGCTTACTAATCAGTATATTATGTTGTTGTTGCTGCTGCTGCAAATGTTGCAGGAACTGTTGGCCTAGATTTATGAAATGGATTACGTAAGCTGACAGTTGTGGAGCTATCATATTTAAACCTAGAATTGTAAATAATGTGCATGCATCTAAAGAAAGTCTTCACAGACGAGGGATAACACTCAGCCTCGACATGAATGTAAACACAGCCAAGATGGCTCACTTATTACATAGATAAATGCTATTTTTATCTTTAATCTGTCGTAAATGAAACAATATTGAGGAAAATTCGCAGAGAGCGTACATTTAGTATATCCGGACGCAACATTGCCATATGCAATAAACATGGACGCGAGCAACGAAGCCATAGGTATATTGTTAATGCAGACCGATCTGCAAGGTGAGATGCACCTAGTATCGACAGCGTCGCTCGTGTTGAGCCAAACTGAACGACGTTTAATCATGGCAGAACAGCAGCTGTCGGCAATTCCTTATGCCCTAGAGAAATTCGGAATTTACACTTACGGCCACAAAGTCCACCTGTACAGACAACAAAGCATCGACATTCCTCAGCAACGTGCATTAACCTCTAGTACGATTCTAGGTGGGTAATGTAGATATAGGGATATTTAGGATTTCTATATTGTAAGAGCGCGGGATGTTTGACGTGTGAATGTCACACTTGTAATTGTTGGGGTCTCTCTGGAGGACTAGGTAGAGCTAGACAGTTGTATGAAGACCCAAATACGTTCAAGTAAACAGAGGATGCACTATGGATTCCTTCCCGTGTAAACCTGATTCTGAGAAAGATACTGTACAGGTACCTGACAAAGTAAATTAAAGCTGAAAGTGCTCGACAGTGAGAGTAATGAGATGTCCCTAACAAAGTGCGACATTGTAGTGAGGCATAGGCAACCTCCATCTACCATCCGAGAGCTCTGAACAAGATATATATACACGTTAAAGCAACAAGTAAGACAATTTTCTTTCAGCTTCCTAAGTAATAGAAGCAGAAAATGAATTTTTGTACTTATTTCTTTATTTATCCGATTGCTTGCTTGCCTCCCCCACCCCCCAGATTAAATGAACCTAGGGGATACAAAGCGAAGATACTTTGTTTTGAAACAACAGGAATATAATAATGCAGATAAAGTGAAAGAGCTGGTCATTTGTGCATGTCACGTTGTGTTACCTGCAGTGCAAACAATTTTGCTACTGCTTCGCAAGTGCAGATGCCGACCTGATAATCCGATTGTTAATACCCAAGCGATCACCACTTTTAAGACAGGCTCTGAGGAGAAAAGCACGATGAAGAACTGGCTCACCTTCTGTTCATTGCAATTGCTAGGAGGATAAAGATAGAACTTAGAACTGTTTGTTGTCTTGGTAATAAAATTGTTTAAAAATTTGGAATAGCTGATTTTTTATAAAATAACACAGAACTGGTGCAACACTGATGAGATATTTGTTACATATAATTTATGAATGATAGCTTCCAAAAATTTAGTGTGTACTTAGAAGAATAAATTAGTGTAGAACAGTGGTATTCAACCTTTTTTGTTCGCATGCCCCCAGATATAATTTCTCTTCAACTTGTACCCCCAAAGTTGTTGGTGTATAATTCAAGTTATACATAGTATATAATCTACATCTAGATTAAATAAATTACATTACTGATTACTCAGTGTTAATCATAAAATATTATATATATACATAAGATGTCTTCACGTACCCCCGGGGTTATGCGCATCCCAGGTTGAATACCACTGGTATAGAACACCAATGTCTAGTTAAGTGATCATAAGACAGAGGCCATGGAAAGTTATTCTAGCGGCACCCAATGAGCTGCACTTCCGCCCTGAGGAAGGCCGATTCCTCACTATCACAGCCCTGACCCCTGCATTTCAGACTCAACCCTACCCACTTCTAGACTCATGACCTAGGACCAGAGCGACTAAAAAGACCTTGCCGATGGTGGCAGCAGGAAACTTGACAATAATATTAATGTTAGGTTGGTAACCTTACCTAAATTCTTTTATGCATCTATATAAAACTCGAATATTTCTGTTTCTATAATTAGATTCAAGTTCATGTTTTGTCTTTAGGTAACTGATTTTCTTCTTCCTAAATGTTCCACTGTTTTCACGTCTTACATTTTGCAGATATTATCCAGTTATTTGCCTGGCGTTTTGCAACCACCGTAATTTAGCCGGCTTCCATTTGTCTACTACTTTGAGCACTCATCATCAAACTATGGTTTACTACGTTTTAGTTTGTGGTGATCGATCTCCAGGCTCAAAATATATCTGAGCTTAAAAAAAACTTCTTTGGAGAATAAGCAGTATACAAAGTTAAAGGTTTCAGTAAACATTGAATAAGTACCTGTTATCCTAATAAGCAGCTGCTAAAATAGTTTTATCAAGTCCCTTCACAACAAATCTGCAAAACAATGGTATTTTCAGCCCTTCAAACCTGTGACCATCAGTAGCAGGATAATAGTAAAATATGCCACGACTTGCGACTAGAATGAAATTTAGTGACATAAGTTGTAAATATTGAGATATGATGGTCACAGAAGAATGGTTAGGAAATCTATGCACAGGACACTGAAGCCGGTACATGGGTATAAAAGGGCACTGTGTAAGGAAAGTCAGTGCACGGATATGTAGGTCAAGCCGAGCTAAGTTAGCGTAGGTGCTGCACAGATATGAATGGAGTTATTACTGTGAAAGCCAAATTGTATTGTCATGGCTTGTAATTTTTTGAAATAATTAAATTGAGACGAGTTATATTTCACACGATTATCGGGCGCTTTAGCAGTACACCTGGCCACATTGAATAGATCATTTCTCCTCAGTTATTCTAATCAAGTCCACAAAGCCAAGTCAAGAAGAAGCTTTAGAATTTTGTGAAAGACATCCACCCTGATGATAGCAGCACAAGTGTTTGCCAAAACTTTGGAAAACCTTCAACATTCTACACTGCTTATTCCTGTAAGCCAAAGTTACACATTGTGAAGTCCAGTTATACAGTACTGCGATGGAGAATAAATGGACTGGCTGTGAATTCCTGCAAGCACGCACAGGATAGGCATTGAAGATGATTCTTCTTCACCACTCTGATGTCTTCATCCATTCAGAAGACTTTCTTCGGCGTTAAGTCACTGGACCTCTGCAGTCTTCTCAACTGATGCCCTGTCTTCCTGTCAACTTGAGGTGCTGTCATTCCTACTGCATTTACCATTCCTGCCACTGTGTTGAACATCCATTCTGCTGGCGTCACCAGCATCCTCAAGATGATCTTCAGAGATTTCATGAAGTGGTCACCGTCAGCACATGAAGAGGACGCTAGTGACAAATTCAGAATCACATTTATTGTTAGGGCAACATACACACTAATTATAATTATATTATTTTAACACATAAGAATTTTGTATAAAGTAAGCTAAGAGTGTATGAGCTGTCCCACTATACGCCAATTAGGCGCTTGGGGGGAGTAGAGTTATAGCTCCTACTCTTTCTTGACCTCAGAACTAGATCTGGGCAAGTGGTCAGCGTCACGCCCCGGCCAGCTTTGACCCCGGTACCCATTGTAGAGGAGGCTGGGTGGGCCCAGGGCCGGTCTGGACGAAAATCCTCTGCCCCCGTCGGGGATCGAACCCCGGTCGTCCAGCCCGTAGCTAGTCACTATACTGACTGAGCTATCTCGGCTCATATGAGTGTGTGAGACGGTCGTAAATACCTGGACAACTAACGGCACTAGAGATGGAAGAGAGCACCACATACTACATTCAGAGCTTTATAAATGAGAATACTCACACTTGCTTCAACAAATTCACAGCGTGGACAAAATATCTGAATGTAAGTCTTGACAGTGAAAAGTTCTCATTATTTATAAGTAAATAAACGAAATATATTTCAAATTGTACATTATTTCACAAAACTTGAACTTAATTAATGTAACCTGAAACAAGAAACTCTGTGAACAGATAAACCAATTCTGTAAGTAAAATTTCCAGAGTAAAAGCTGAGAGATACTGACAAAATATAGTGGCAAACTGATAACGTAAACCTGCTTAGTGAGCACCTTTATGGTGCAGTTAATGCATTTATGAGCGCAGGTACTAGCATCAGATATCTCCTCCCCCCACACCAGTTCATAGCCCGTCGTCTTATATCTGCATCTTAACACTGTATGGAAGTTCGATACCAAAATCCCATTCATACTAAATGTGTCTGAATACTACACTGAAGAAATCTCAGTCCAGACAAAAGCTATACTCATTCAGATTGCTCCTGGCGTTACTCAGTTGGATATTGGATATTATCTTAAGTGATGAAAAATGGTCTTCCTTGCATGCCATTTACAGTGCATCATTGACAGATCAGCTCGTCACAAGATGCCGTACAATCCGAGTTATTGATATTGTTGAAAATAATCCATAACACTGAATGGGGCAAACCAACAGATTAAGCGACATAACACAAAATAACATTGCTGGCCAAAAACTCAAAAAACACACTCTTCTCTATAATTCCAGCGCATGACGGCACTAACGTTTAGATTTGAGTTACTATATTCACCAATCGATACTAAGAAGAGAACAAAACTGTGATTTGACTGCTGAAACCATAAATATTGCAAATGATTGTTGGCATAACTGTAAGCAGTTATTTATTATTTATTTAGTGTTCTGTCTGACGACAGGTCCATATGAACAGGATCCTTCCATCCTTTTCTCGGACTGGGACCTGTTCATATACGTTCTTGGCAGATGATCCAGAAGTGGTTTGCCATTGCCTTCGTCTGTGTGTGAATGGAGTAATTGTTGGGACGCCACGGAGGAAAACCCCGTGTTGCCTAGACCACGATCTTGCCCAACACAAGTTATAAATTCAGGCACCGCCGGGAATCGAACCCGAGACCCCAGGATTACAAGGCCAGCGTTCTAACCGCTAGACCACCTCATCTTATTATTATTTAGTGTTCTGTCTGACGACAGGTCCATATGAACAGGATCCTTCCATCCTTTTCTCATATACGTTCTTGGCAGATGATCCAGAAGGTGTTTGCCATTGCCTTCTTCTGTGTGAATGGAGTAATTGTTGGGAGGGCACGGAGGAAAACTCCGTGTTGCCTAGACCACGGCCTTGCCCAACACAAGTTATAAATTCGAACCCGAGACCCCAGGATTACAAGGCCATATGTCCCAATACATTATAACATTATACACCGAACAGAAGATAAGGTTACAGTCTTACCAACATTAAAACATCAAACATTAGCTAAGGTTACAGTCCTACCAACATGAACACTGAACAACTGTTTTACTTCATTGTATTGTAAATGATCTCTCTATTCAGTTGAATTTGGTGACATAGTCCCCAAGATATTAACGTCATTGGAAAAGTCAGCATAGAAGTTTAAATTCCCTATCCGTGCTGTTCAGTGCATTGCCTGCAGTAGATAATAAAACACCATTCGCATAGTCCAAATCAAAAACTCAGAGACGCGTACGTCAAACAGCCAGCAACCCTTGACGATCTCTAAACATGAATCCAAGAGTAAATTAAAAAGATTCTACCTGAGATGTTGCAGTGCATAAAGAGGATCTTCACCACACGTTTACGACAGTGTCCGGCCTGACAAAGCTCATCTGACTAATGTTATTTTAAAAATTAACAATTTCTATGTTACGTTTTTTAAGAAACTTCCTGTGCTTGAAAATTCAATTAACACCAGAAGAGTTATCATTCTGAAAACCATCAGGTATTACTGCTGGACCCTGTAAAATATTCATAATGAAATATGTAAGAAAAATTAGCCTACATTTAAGCGCATGCCACATCATAAAACAACGCCGTGGTAACTTCCTACTCACTTTCAGGATTTGAGGTTTTCACGGTAGTGAGTCTGAAGATGGCCGTCTTCTGAGATGTTGAACCGTGTAGTCTTGTAGATGTTTACAGACATTTCAGAGGTCCTTGCTGCCTCCAGCATCAGCCTGATGCAACAATAACGAACACAGAGCCATTATATTCGCTGTCAAGTAATCCTCCAATTGTACTTGGATGAAAATATGTAAGTAATATCATGTAGGTAGGTAGTTTGGTGCCTATTTCCCTAAGCAAAGAATATTGCAATAAGCAAAAGATATGTATGATTATAGAATGGCCTGAAATGTATTTATCATCATTTTCACCAGGGCCAAATTCAAACATTATACTGCAAAAAGGCCCATGCCAGCTCTTTAAAATTTTTATCTAATTCGAGCTTTCAGGGATAAAACAGTATTCCAGAGCATATTTAAGCAAACATATATTTTTTAAAAGAAAACAGTTCATTTTTCAATTACCACTCATTAGAACTGGATTGTTATAATTTTATTACAAGTACATTTCTTCGCCTAAATGGCAGATATGATGGCGGAACTTCATTCAAATAACCAGTACAAGTAACATTTTGTGCTGTAAGATTTGAGGTTTTCACAGCGGTGAGTATGAAGACTTCCGTCTTCTGGGTTGTTGCGCTGTGTAGTCTGGTCGGCAAGTATAAACCACTAAGCCAGAAAACTACACAGCATAACGGCCACTGTCGACATACCAACTGTAAAACTAAACACAGAAACTCATGGTTGGAGAGGAGCAATTCAATCATATACATCTACCACTCAAATTATCACCTGGGTAATGAAATATTCATGGTGAACAACGGCCCTGCTGTGGCACAGTTCTCTGGAGGAGGCGAGGACCAGCCACACATATCCCCACTGCTCCGAAAGTGCCAGTTAACAAGATGTATAGCACAGCTATTGTCAGAACTTGTGATGCCAGTTCTGATTTGTCGACGTCCACTGGATCCTCCTTGCGTGCAAAATCCACAACCACACAACCAAGGGCAGCCTGAGCAAATGAGGAAAAACGTACGGTGCACAATTCACATAATAGGCTGACTGAAGTTATAGCAATTTTTAACTTAACAAAAAATTGAAATTTTGTGGCAACAATAGATCATTCGTATCCCTGTTGCAAGAGTACTCGTATGAGCAACAACAGAAGTGACTATCTGGACAAAAACTAATTCATTTAACATTATAATAGCTAATATTTCAATTTGGGTCCTAATTCAACCTTTCTAGCCTCTCCCTGACTTAGCATTAATAAGGAGTCCATTTCTGAGGTAGGGGCAGATTTTGCTAACAACACCTCCCCCCCCCC